>CAUYON010072612.1:0-38479 GCA_963573935.1 Arctocebus calabarensis | reverse complement strand
TCTGTACATTGGTGCAATCATAGGGCACGATTCATATACATTCAGAAATGTTTTGATCGTACTGTTACAGATAGCCTTCATGGCATTTTCTTGATCACTATATAAAGACATTGATACTCTACATTTAATAAGTTTCACCAGAACTCTGCTAAGATGCACCGTAGGTGTGATCCCACCAATTGCCCTCCCTCCACCCATACTCCCCCTCCCCTTCCCTCCCTTTCCCCTTTCCCTGTATTCCTATGCTATAATTGAAAAAATATGGAACGCTTCACGAATTTGCATGTCATCCTTGCGCAGGGGCCATGCTAATCTTCTCTGTATCGTTCCAATTTTAGTATATGTGCTGCCGAAGCAAGCACACTCATGTTGTTTTTAATAGATTTAATAATGAAATTAACTATTGTAATTCTTTACATTTTCTGTCCTTCATTTGAAAACTTCATTTATCCTCAGACATCTCTTTACCATTCGTACCCTAAAAGTAGCCTTAGAAATTGTGAAATCTAGAAGTCTAAAACCCAGCACATGATTTTGCCCTGGTACTGTAGACCCCACCTACTTAATTATGCAGGAATATGAGCTTGTAAACAAGTCAGCATTTTTCAACCCGTAGCTTAGAGAAAAAAATTCCCTGCCATAAGTTGCCCTATTTATAATCTTTCACAAAAACACATTAGCATCCAACAAGTTAATATTGATTGCTCACTCCCAAACCATTTTTGAAACATGTTTCTACTCGTTGGATAGGACTGTAATGTGACGTCCAATATTAGATGAGGCATTTGGCAGGATTCATGCCAGACATTGGTAATGGGATTTTTTTCTCTCTCAGTATGTTTATTTCAATAGATTAATGAAATGTTCAGAAGCAGAGAAAGAACAGATAGATTTTTGGTGAAATAAACCCATTATCAGTGTTTCTAGGACCCTTCCTATTTGCGAACATGTTCCCTGAGCTATTTGCTTTATGCATGCATTTTATGTAGCTCAGATATATTTCATATGTCACTATAATGTATTTGAGTACACTTTATTTACCTACACTTATAAGAAGATGCTTTAATATATTCTTTTTTTGTCATTTTATCAACTTGAAGAGGTCTAGGCTGGAATTCAAGAATATTGGAATCTAATTCTCATTCAGCTTCCAGGTTTCCTACTATCTGGAACAGAAATGCACATTTTACTTTAACCCCCTATGAAAAGGGGCTACTCAATCTGACCATCTAAATACTCAGAATATATAAGGTTAATGATATCCTGGAACACATTTTCATCCTGACACTCAGGTGATCAGTCCATGGAGCAGAAAATTGACTCAATTACTTTTTACTTTCTGGTTTCCCTTGCCATGCATCTGGTCCAGTGGAGCTTAAAACCACACTGAAACCAGTCATTCTGTCTAAGTTAGACAAGCAGAAAAATGATGCAAGTCTCCATGGGCCTCTATGCCTCCAACTCAGCCAATTACCAAAATCAACAAGCCCAAGCTCACCAAGACCACACACGCACACACACCTGGGCCTCAGAGTTCCTCTTACTGACCTCACAAAGTGACTTTGTTCTGTTCTTTGTTCATGCATTCCTTATCCTTCCTAAATTTTTCTTTTTGGCATTTATCAATTTTTTTTATTTCAGATTAATATGAGGGTACAAATATTTAGGTTGCATCATTTTCATTTCTAAGGTACAGTTCAAGTTGTAGTTGAGCGTTCACCCAGAGAGCTTGCTGAACACCCTCACATTGTGAATTAGGTGAGATCCCGCCAATTGCCCTCTCTCCTCCTCCCCTCTCTTTTCTCCCTCCTCTCCCCTCCTCTTTAGCATGAAAAACACACTATGCTTGTGTTTTTCTTTCCTGTGGGTGTGTAGTTGTTTATATGTTGGTTTCATATTAATATTGAGTACATTGGATACTGTTTTTCCTTTCTTAAATCTTATAAGTACATTTCTTATCCCTTTTCCCCTGGTCCTCACTAGTTCTCAAACTCTTGATAGATGTGCCTAATAATTTCATAGAAACCCCTTGTGTTTTTCATAAAGAGAGACTGAGAGGCTAGAGTTGAAGGACTGAGAGTCAATAGCAGGAACACGCAATGCCAGGACCTGCAGTAATGTGGGCCCTGCTTCTATTTTAGGTTGCGTGGTACTCCCTGCGGTCCCTCTATCTCTGCTTGGCTGGGATACCAATTCTCTAAACTCACCATTTTCATCCACAAGTTATAAAATCTCAAATGTATTGGCTCACATCTCATTGTATTTCCTTCCTCTTTAAAATGCTATTCTCCCATTCTGTTGCCTAGATCTTATAAGGAAGTTTCAAATTAAAATGTATTCATTTGATTTTAAAATTCTGTCTTCTGTTAAAATACAGGCATACCTACCTCAAAGATATTACAGGTTCGATTTTAGACCACCCCAAATAAAGCAATTATCTCAATAAAGTGAGTCACATGAATTTGTTGTTTTCCCAGTGCACTTAAAATTATGTTTACACTACACTGTAATTTATTAAGTGTGTAACAGCATTGTGTCTAAAGAAAATACACAACTTCACTTCAAATAATTTATTCCTAAAAAATGCTAATGATCATCTGACCTTTCATTGAGTCATTATCTTTTTACAGCTGGGTGGTCTCACTTCAATGTTGATGGCAGCCAGCTCATAAAGGTGATCGTTGCTGAAGGCTGAGGGGGCTGTGGCAATTTTATTATTTGTATTAATTTATTTGGTACAATTCTGATTTTGTTACATGTATACATTGCATAGTGGACTTTAAGATACCCATCACCCAGACACAATTATAAGAGGGACTTTACCTAACAAATGCAATCAGTGTAACCTGGTTCTTTGTACCTGCAATGAATCCCCAACAATTAAAAAAAAAAAAAGATACCCTTCACCTGAATAATATACAGTGTACCCATTAAGAAATTTCTCATTATCCACCCCTCCCACCTTCTTGCCCTTCTGGATCTCCACTGTCTATCATTCCACTCTCTATACCTATATGTACACATTTTTTTCACACTCACTTAGGAGTGAGAACATGTAATATTTGACTTTCTGTGTCTGGCTTGCTTCATTTTAAGATAATGACTGTCCAGTTCTATCTGTGCAACTGTAAAAGATATGATTTCATTCCTTTTATGACTGTACAGCATTCAATTCTGTATATATGCTACATTTTCTTTATCTAATAATCCACTGATGGACAATTGGGTTGATTCCATATCTTTCCCATTGTTAGCAGTGCGGAATAAACCGATGAATACAAGTGTCTTTTTGATATTTTGATTTCTTCTCCATTGGGTAGATACTCAGTAGTAGAATTGCCAGATCAAATGGTAGTTCTGTTTTTAGTTTCTTGAGAAATCACCAAACTCTTTTTCATAGACAGTAAACTAATTTACATTCCCACCAACAGTGTTTAAGAGTTTTTCCTTTTCTCTGCATCTTATCCAATATCTGTTCATTTTTTGCCTTTTTTATAACTGTTCTGATTAGGGTAAGATGATATCATTTTGGTTTTAATTTCCATTTCTGACAATTAGTGATATTAAGCATTTTTTCACATGCCTGTTGGCAATCTGTATGCCTTCTTCTAAAAAATGTCCTTTGCCTACCTTTTAATGGGATTATTTGGGGATATTTTGTTATTGATTTCCTTATATGTTGCAGATATTAATCCCCTATCAGATGAATAGTTTGTATTTTCTCCCATCTGAAAATTGTCTATTCACTGTGTTGATTATTTGTTTTCTTGTGCGGCAGTATTTGAGTTTAATTAAGTCCCATGTGTCTGTTTTAGCCTGTTCTTTTGATGTCTTAGTTATGAATTCCTTCCTAGTACAATGTGAAGAGTTTCTCCTAGGTTTTCTTGTGGTCTTTTTATAGTTTTGAGTCTTAAATTTAAGTCTTTTTTTAATCCATCTTGAGTTGGTTTGGGTATATGGTAACAGATAAGGATCCAATTTCCTTCTTTTGCATATGGCAATTAAATTTTCCCAGAACCAGTTTTTGCAAATGCTGCTCTTTCTCCCAGCATATGTTTTTGTTGTCTTTGTCAAAGATCAGTTGGCTGTAAATATGTGGCTTTGTTTCTAGGTTCTCTATTGATCTGTGTATCTATTTTTATGCCAGCACCATCCTGTTTGGGTTACTATAATCTTGCAATATAATTTCGTGTCAGATAATGTGATGCCTCCAGTTTTTTTCTTTTTTGCATAAGATTGCTTTGGCTATTCAATCTCTTTTTTGGTTACAAATTAATTATGGAATTTTTTCTGATCTGTGAAATGTAGCATTAGTATTTTGATGTGAAGTGCATTGAATCTGTACATTGTTTTGGATAATTTTTAAAAATAAGATAACAATGAAATTAGCCTCATTAATTGACTTCTTTTCACAAAAAATTTTTCTGTGCTATGCCATGATTTTTGATACCATTTTACCCACAGTAAAACTTCTTTCAAAATTGGAGTCAATCCTCTCTAACCTTACTGCTTATTTACCAACTAGTTTATGTAATATTCTGTCTTTTGTTGAAAAGAAATGTTGATGTTGAAAATGTCACAGCATTTTCAGTAGAAGTAGATCCCATCTCAAGAAACAACTTTCTTTCATCCTTCATAAGAAGCAATTTCTTATCCATCCAAGTTTTATCATGAGATTGCAGCAATTCAGTACATCTTCAGGCTTCACATCTAATTCTCGTTCTCTTGCTATTCCTACCACATCTGTAAGGACTTACTCTGCAAAGTCCTGAGCCCCCCAAAGTTATTCATAAGAGTTAGAATCAATATCTTCAAATGAGTGCTAATGGTGATATTTTGACCTTCTCCCATGAATCACAAATGTTCCTAATAGCATCTAGAATAGTGAATTCTCCCCCAGAATATTTTCAATTTACTTTGCCCAGATCCATCAGAAGAATCACTATATATGGCAGCTTTATAGCTTTACAAAATGCATTTCCTAAATGATAAGACTTGAAAGTCAAAATTACTCCTTCACCTATGGGCTGCAGAATGAATTTTTTGCTAGTAGGCATGAAAACAATATTAATGTCCTTGAACATCTGCATCAAAGTTTGTGGGTGACCAGGTGCAGTGCCAATGGGCAGTAATATTTTGAAGGCTTTTTTTCTATGACTCAACAGTTGAGTTAGAATCTTCAGTAGCCCTGCAATAGATATGCTGTCATTCAGACTCAGAGCGCAGGATGAGTAGATATAGCATAAGTCTTTTTTTTTTTTTTTTTGAGGCAGAGCCTCAAGCTGTCACCCTGGATAGAGTGCTGTGGTATCACAGCTCACAGCAACCTCCAACTCCTGAGCTCAAGCAAGTCTCCTGCCTCTGCCTCCCAAGTAGCTGGGACTACAGGCGCCTGCCACAACGCCCGGCCATTTCTTGGTTGTAGCCGTCATTGTTGTTTGGCGGGGCCGGGCTGGATTCGAACCCACCAGCTCAGGTGTATGTGGCTGGCGCCTTAGCCCGTTGAGCCACAGGCACCGAGACGATATAGCATAAGTCTTAAGAGCCCTAGGAGTTTTGGAATAGTAAATGAGCATTGGCTTCAACTTAAAGTAACCAGCTACATTAGCCTCTAACAAGAGATTCAGCCCATCCTTTGAAACTTTGAACCCTGGCATTGACTTCTCACTATCTATGAAAGTCCTAGTGGCATCTTTTTCCAATGGGGACTGTTTTGTCTACATTAAAAATCTGTTGTTTGTTATAGTCACGTTCAACTAGTTTTTCTGAATGACTTGCTACAGCTTCTCCGTCTGTACTTGCTGCTTCAACTTGCACTTTTATGTTATGGAGATGACTTTTGTCCTTATACCTCATGAACTAATCTCTACTAGCTTCAGACTTTTCTTCTGTACTTTCCTTCCCTCTCCTAGCCTAGAATTGAAGAGAGTTATATATTTGCTCTGGATTAGGCTTTTACTTAAGAGCATGTTGTGGCTGGTCTGCTTTATCCAGATCACTAAAATTTTCTCCACATCATCAATAAGGCCATTTCACTGTCTTATCATTTGTATATGTTCACTGGAGTGGCTCTTTTAATCTCCTATAAGGACATTTGCTTTGCCTTCACACAGCTATTTGGCCCAAGAGCCCTAATTTTGGGTTTTTGACATGCCTTCTTCACTAAGCTTACTCATTTCTAGCTTTTGATTTAAAATGGGAGATATGTGACTTCTTTTCCCTTGAAACTCTGAAAGTTGTTATTAATTGGCCTAATTTCAATATTTCCATGTCTCTGGGAATAGGGAGGCCCAAGGAGAGAAGAAATATGAGGAAAGGTCAGTGAGTGGAGCAGTCAGAACACTCACAACTATCAATTAACTTCACTGTCTTGTATGGACATTGTTTGTAGTGATCCAACACAATTACAATAGTAACAACAAAGGTCACTGATTGCCAGATCACCATAACAGTGTAATAATGATCAAAACATTTGAAATATTGCAAGAATTATCAAAATGTGACACAAAGACATTGAGTACACGTTCTTGAAAAAAATGGAGCCAATAGACTTGTTTAACACAGGGTTGCTACAAACCTTCAATTTGTAAAAATTGCAATATAACTGTAAAGCACAGTAAAACACATTATGTGTGTACCAATTTCTGGGAGCTTTATTGGTTTTTCCATAGCTGGGGCACAACCTCTGCACTTTTAAAGCTTGCAAATGTCATTTTCTTTTCTCATTTGGTAAGCGAATAAGGATTTCATCAATGGACCAGGAGATCACGGCACAGAGGCTGGCACAAACTTTTCCAACTCCCTACTTTTCCAAAGATACAACCTGTGTATCTTTATGGCATAGGTAGTGCTGGCTCAGTACATGTTCACCTTGAAGATGAAGATAGAATGAGAAAACAAGATCATTAAGATTTCTGTAACCAGGTCTTGTATCTTTGGCTATTGTTTGCCACCTATGCCATTGTTCTAAGACAAAATCAAAGAAAAGAATACAGTATGCCTTAAAGAAAATTGGCAATAAATGACTCATTACAATTTTCTGTGTGCGTAAAAATGATACCAGAATTCCAGAAAAGATCAGTTTGCATAAAGAACTGTGGTTTTATCAAAGGAAGAGCTGCCAAATTTTAGATAATAATGGAATTTGGTGTGAAACTAAGTAGATATCTAATGTGTCATAATATTTTGGACAATTAGAAACCAGTCGCAAGATAATGTCCAAAAAGTTATTGCAACTAAAGAAAAAATACTATGCTATTGAAGTTGATTCTCTTCTTACCATAGGAAAGAAGAACCTTTTTATGGTGGAGTAGCATGTTAACTTACATAGTTTCTTTGATGAACAGCTTTACTCAAAGCTAAATTTAAGAAAACTGTGGAGGAATCTCGCAGTATGCTCAAAGAAATATATAAGAACTTATTTGAGAAGTTCCAGTAATGCAGTATCCCAGTGTTCATACTTTCAGTCCCTATCAGTACTATACTAGAGGAAGTCATCCATCAAGCTGGTGTTTATCAGCCAGATGTCTAAATAGTGTTCATTCATGGATTGTGATGAAAATGGATGTTCAAAGGATTTAAAGAATTAACTCACGTACTTAACTTGATATTGCCTTGAAGTTCACAGAATATTTCAATCAATTAAGTGACAATAGCAACATAATTCTGCTGAGAGATTCCCAAGGAGATTTCAAAAGGGCAGATGGAATAGGCAAACCTTCACATTCTGACAATTAGTTATCTAAATTATGAGTGGATAAGGTTTCAGAAAAGCATTATTTTATCAAAGGATGAATTATTAGAAGTAGCCAATTCTGTGTTACAGAGGATTCTATAAACATTCTTCAGGATGTTCTTTCCTGTGGGAGCAATTCATACAAGAAACTCTTCATCTCTTTGTCTTCTTGACTCTTATTTATAATACATTGTTGGTCTTGAAGTTTTTCCTTTACATATTTAAGTATTTTCAAACATGTGAAATTCTATGGAAGCTCCATTTTCATGACATTTCTCACCCCACTCTCCACTACATTTTTTAACAGATTAAAAAAAATTTTTTTAACTCATAAAGTCAATATTAGAATCTTTTCCAAAGTTTTCTTTGTAGTTTAATTTTATCAGACATTATTTTCAGGAGTCTTTTTATATTAGGAAAGTTTGTAGAGGCCTAAGAAGAAGTTTTATGGAAATGAATAATTTGAATAATTTGAAGCATTGTCATTTTTATAATTTTGCTGATGGTATTATCATTTCCTGAAACTGTTTTTATGTTTGTTTATTTTGTTTGGAGAAAATTAATACTGACCAGCAAAGCCTAGGACTTTACATTTAGTGAAAAAATTATTGGTGTCCACATGTCACTAATCCTTATAAAATGTTCTATCCTGACTCACTGATAATAACCATGAAATGGAAAGTATTTTTTAATACCCATTTTCCTTAAAGAGATAGCACTTATTCAAACATTTATACCTTAGCATAAAATAATCTATCTCATTCTTTCTTCCAAACATACTTTGAAAGATACAAAATAAAGACTTCACTCTCTAAAAGTTAAGATGTTAAAGGAGACACTACATTGGACAACGAAAACTCCAGAACGCTATCCAGAACAAGCTGCCTTCTTTCTAATTTTAAATAAATCCAGCTTCGTTCCAGTAGCAACTTGTAAATCAAACTTGTGGCTAAAGGCTTAACTATTAACAAATGCTTAGCCTATCATTGTCTACAAGCCTTGGTATTCTGTCTAGAGCAAAAAAATTAGCCAAGATCATATGTGCAGGTTCAAAGAATTATATTGAAAGTAAGAACATCTCCCTAACCTAGTCAGACTCAAAATAGCTATGTACAAAACTACTCTTACCTCTAATGTGACCCCCAAAGGAAGTAGCTATGACAAATTGTCCGGTGAGTGAGCCCTAGAAAGAATTGATTCACTCCTTTTCTGAAGGTCTAGAACACATATCTCTGTCAACAACAGATAGCATCTAGGGAAAAACAAATAAGGGGGCAGGGAAGCTAAGGGATATATAGGTAAGGTTCTGACAATTAAGTTCATGAACTCATCCTAGATAAAATGATTTGAAGGGTGAAGTAGGTACTGGCTTCAGTGGATAGCATCCAAGAGGGAGCACTTCAAAGGTGATGGTAGTCACTTTTTCTGGGACAATATATACACACACACACACATCTACACACATACACACAGAGTATTTATTTTATTTTGGTTTTGTTTATTTGTTTTTTATCTTAACACCTGAGAAAGCATGTAACTTGGAAAATAATGTATGCTAATACTTTAAATAAGTGGGTTTAGTATACATATCTTTGTAATGGTTGCAACCATTTACTACTATATTTATTTCACATTACATTATGTTACAGGCCTTTTATCAAATACATGGTTCAGTTTCCCAAATGAGCAAGAATATTAGCTGTCCCAAAAGTACAAATTATTTTCTTCTGTCATGCATTTTCTACCGGATCTTTGAATCTTCTTGGCACTTTTTCTTGACTACAGGTCTCCTCCATAGCACATTTGGGCTTTCATTTTTCTCCCATTTTTTTGGCTCATCTAGAGAATGGGTATGACAATAGTCAAAACACACTCTCTGTGTCTGGAGGAACCTCTCCTGGTGTTTTTCTTCCATTTCCTTTCCTGCTTCTAGGAGGCTATAAGTGAACATCTCTACTAGAGACATTTAAGCCACAAGCATCCTCTCAACTCTCACCATATTGGGTACATTCTAGTGTATACTGCAGAATTTTCCAATGACCTTACATTAAGCATTTATCAATATCCTTTCACATAATGAATACATGAACAGTCAAAAAGAGATTATGCAATAGTCTTATATAGATTGATGCTTTTGACATCTTCTTTTAGCAGCTTCATGGATACCCACTGTAACATACAGTGCATCTCCCTCGGGCACAGGCTCAATGCTTTATGGTGAGTAGTTGAGAAAATTTATAGGTGTGGAAAGTAGAAGTTTGCTTTATTTGGAAAGAGGAGGAAAAATAAGAACTAATAAGAAGCCAATGTCAGATAGATATTCAAAAAGGCACCTTGATGATGAAAATAATGAATGGAAACAAAATTCTTCTAGCCATTTGAAGAAGATAGTCAGAGACTAAGTCTTAGATTTATCTCTATTTTACTTCAAGAGGAATTCTATACAACAGCATATTTTGCCAGTCAACATTTATGAAAAACACTTTTCATCTGTCAATTTTTCATTGGAAAATTGTCATCATTAGTCAACATGGATTTATCTAGTCTAATGCTACAAAGGAATTTTTTTTTTTTTTTTGAGATGGAGTCTCACTACGTTGCCCTTGGTAGAGCGTTGAGGCATCACAGTTCATAGCAACCTCCAAATCTTGGACTTAAGAGATTCTCTTGCCTCAGCCTCCCGAGTAGCTGAGACCGAATAGGTGCCTACCACAACGCCCAACTATTTTTTGTTGCAGTAGTCATTGTTGTTTAGCTGGCCTGGACCAGGTTCAAACCTCCCATCCTCAGGGTACATGGCCGGTGCCATAACCACTGTGCTATGAGTGCCGAGCTTACAAAGGAATTTTTATTAACCTTATCAAAATATTGGGGTAAGAAGAATCACCATTTTGATCAGCTAAACCTCTGATAGCCTAAATGAATATGTGTAGGGCCTCACATTTCCATGATCCCAACTTATGGCATTTTCTCATACCACATAAGTGTCTTATGAGGATTCTTTTTTTTTTTTCAGACAGAATCTCACTTTACCACCCTTAGCAAAGTGCACATAGCTCACAGCAACCTTAAACTCTTGGACTCAAGCGATTTTCTTGCCTGAGCCTCCCAAGTAGCTGGGACTATAGATGCCTGCCATAACTCCCAACTATTTTTAGAGAGGGAGTCTCCCTCTTGCTCAGACTGGTCTTTAACTCCTGAGCTCAGGCAATCTACCTGCCTCGTCTCCCAAAGTACTAGGATTACAGGTGTGACCCTGATTACTGTGCCCAGCCTTCTTTTGAGGATTCTTTAGCTGATATTGTTTTGTTGTTTGGAAATGTGAAGCTTCTTTTTGTCTTTAATCCAATAGGAAATTTTACTTCTTTGGTAGTTATTAGACAGATCCTAGGATCCCAGCCTTAATGTAAATTGGTGCATAGTAAGCTATGCACGCTATATTCTAGGGATATTCAAACCAGCTAATTTGAGCTCCTTCTAATAGAACATGAAATCTGACATGACTATTAGAATCAGTTCAGATATCCCCTTTGCATCCTTAGATGAAGTCTTTACCAGCACAACGGCAGGATTTTCAGAAATCCCCAGAACTACCAATGGATCCACTAAAAGAAATCACATCTATATCACTGGTGAGTCATTTGCTATTTTTTTTGAATTTTGTATTTTGTTCAGCCATCAAATATTTATGTAGTACCTACTACTTATTACACATGGTGGGTATATAGTGAAAACACTGGCTCCCTGAAAATTATAATCTATCAGAGGGTATATATAATAAATAGTAATCATACAATTAAATTTATTTGTAACTATAAGATATTTACAAGATCTAACAGAAAGACCTGATTTTAAGTGGAAATCAGAAAAGGACTCTCTGAGGATCTGATATTTAAATTAAAATATGAAAACTGAGTAAGAATTAGCCAGGTTTTAAAAGAAAGCAAGGAACATTTCAGGTCTATGAAAATATAGTCTGAGAAAAAGATCATTGGAACAAAGGGTACATGTGTAATTCAATAAATAAAATTTTGTCAGTGAAACATATAGCCCCTTATTTTATATTATAAAAGAAAACAAGACATTCAAGGAAGTTAGCATTCTCCCAAGGCAGATCATGAGTATAAGTTCATAGGCATAATCAACTCCAGGAATGTTCACTTGGCTAGTGAATTCTCCACCTGGGTACTTGCTTTTTCATATCAAAGTCCTATTGACTTCTTATCACTGGAGCATCATCCTGAACATATCATGACAACAGAGCTGCAAATTGAGGCACTACCAATATTTTAAGATATCAGTTACTTAAATAACTCTGTAATTTAGAGACAAATCAAGCTTTGCTTTTCCACCGAAAAGCAATTAAGGCTATAGTTTCATTTTCTGTATTTGATTGGAAGGTAATTTGTAGGCATTGATGTAAGACCTAATTAAAACCGTTTGTTCTTTTATTTCTCTAAAGCTTTGGAGGTGAAATGTTACATTTCACTATATTACCAGTGTGGAGCCTGGTAAATTTTGACTTGACTAAAATAGGACTTTGTCCAGTTTCTGGGTGCAATTGTTTCTGTTGAAATCATGCTACTCCAGAGGTTTAAACTACTGTGAACTCTCCAGCCATCAGTATATACAATATATCACTTAGTCATGTATTGTAGGAGGATATGCCCTTGCCAGGAACCCTGAGTGTCAACTCTGACAAAGTTGAGGTTAAGGTGACCTTGAAGCCTTGTATGTCTGTTCTATGAAAAGGAAAAATCTTCGGCTCTGTTAACCAATGCTAGCTGATAACATTGTTGTAGAATCCCAAATTCAAGTTCATGTACCCAAGGCACAGCTAAAGCCAAACTGTGACACTGATGCTTGAAGGTAAAGTTTTGTTCGATTTGGCCAAAGTAAAAAGGAGAGAAAATCCCTCAGATCTGCCTTGTCACAGTGTGGAAGTAGTGAGCTGTTATGCAGGGTGGAAGACAGGTAGGAGGAAGTCTGTGTTGTTGGTCTCAGATAACACCCTGAGTAACCAAACTTCTGGGCCTCAGCAGCTAGTTGCAACTTTTTCAGGAGCCTTCATTCTTTCCGCAAAACAAACTCAGAAGATTGTTCTCTTGATTCTGGAGTTACCAATCTCCTAATTGACAAAGAAATAGTGCATCAGCTGTTAATAACTTCTGTGAGAACAAGGGATATTGGGCAGGAAGCAAGCAATTAATTTGTGCCAATAACCAAGGGACTAGTCCAGTTCTATATTATTTCAGGTATTCTGGGGTAATAAATCTCAGGAGGCCCAGCTATAATGATTTATAGATATAGTCCAAGCTACCTAAAACACAGAAAAGATTTTGTAGTTTATCTTAGGCCATTTATTTGGAGTTAATAAAAAAGTCGTGGTAACTAATATTTTAAATCCAGTCCTTTAGAATACATGTTTTGAGGCTCAGCACCTGTAGCACAGAGGTTGCAGTGCCAGCCACATACACTGAGGGTGGCAGGTTTGAACCCTTTCCAGGCCAGGTAAACAACTGCAACAAAAAAAGTAGCCGGGCATTGTGGCACACACCTATAGTCCCAGCTACTTGGGAGGCTGAGGCAAGAGAATCACTTAAGCCCAAGAGTTGGAGGTTGCTGTGAGCTGTGACAACACAGCACTCTACCAAGGGTGATGTTGTGAGACTCTCTCAAAAAGAAAAAGAATTCATGTTTTGAGATTTTGCTTTCTCAAAAACAGTATAATAAAAAGCTGGGCAACAGAAGAAATTAAAAGCTTGTATCTACCTATAAGCAGTTTACTATCTCGTTGAAAGAATGAAAGAAAACCAACCTTTTTGCCTAAATGATCTAAGTAATCTAAATATCTAAAGATCTATTTATAATATATAAGGAATTTGACTGGAGTGTTGTTAGAAATAATAAAAGGTTAAGAGACTTAACCATCTAACATTATGGAACAATTAAATAAACTGTCGTAGCTCCATTGAACTATGCAGTCATTTAATAAAATAACGTATATCTCTCTACGTGCTATGGAAAGAGAACCAAGATTTTTTTTTTCAGAAAGAGAAGTAAGGGACAGAATAGCAGGTACAGTATGCCCCCATTTGTAATAAAAGGGATCTATATTCATGATATACACGTGTGCCTATACATTCATACAAAATTTCTAGTAGGATACATAATTGATTATTAAAAGTTATTGCCTTTTGTGTGGGTGAGAAGGCAGAGACACCACCCCAGAGTATGATTATAGCCAATGAGCATGCCCCTGGCCTTTGAAGAAATTGTGTTTCACAGGTAGGACAAATGGTTCAATTAATCATGTTTTCCATATGCCAAAGTTTGACATTAAAGTTCATCTCTCTTTATGCCTTTTTTCCGGTGTTGTGAAAGAGCCCAAAGACGGGATGTCCTGGCCAGTGATTGTGGCAGCTTTACTCTTTCCCTGCGTGGTACTGTTTGGTCTTGGAGTGAGAAAATGGTGTCAATACCAAAAAGAAATGTGAGTATGATACTGAAATTGGTAGAAACTGATAAGTTTTCATTACAAAGTATTTATCAGTACAATGTATTATTAGTATATGGAACTCAAACTAGTATATTATTACTGTAACTGTACTGATAAAATATATTATTGGACTGATAAATATTTCTGTGAGGAAATAAAGCTCACAGAAGCTCAGAGAGGCCAGATAGCTTTGCCAGGCTCATGGAGCCAGGTTAAATACATAGCTCCTGACTTCGCATCCTTTCTGCATTGGCCGGGGGTCCAGCTGAAATACTCATCGGATAGAGCATGTCCATCGGCATGAAATGGGAACCGAGTTTCACCTCACCTCAAAACCAACATGGATATTTTTCTTTTAATTTTCATTATTTTCTCATTTCCATGTATCTTTTGACCACCTGAGCTCAACTGGGCCTAGATACTCAAGTGTGAAATTGAATGAGAAGGTAATTTTAAGAGATTTCTGACTGCTTTTTATCACAGTGGGCTTTCACTGCCCATTTCCTTTCTCCCCCCTGAGCAGAAAAGTAAGATTTTGTGGGGTTACTTTTTTTGTTTCTTTGTTTTACTGAAATGTTTTCCAAAACTCTTCTCCAACCAACAGTCTGAGATGGCTTAAGCCCCACTTTTCTGACTTGCTATTTTGAATCAGCCTGGATAAGGTCATAATTGGAGGATACCCTAATATACAGGAGTTCATCTTCCACATATCTTACTACCAAGATAGCACTGAGCATTGTATTATATGAGCCTTCACAGAGTGTCCTCGAAGACTCTATAACCATGTGCATGGAGTGCTTCATGATGAATACAACACTAAACCAATAGTTGGAAATCTTGGGATCTAAATCCAAGG
Source organism: Arctocebus calabarensis (assembly GCA_963573935.1). NCBI lineage: Eukaryota > Metazoa > Chordata > Mammalia > Primates > Lorisidae > Arctocebus > Arctocebus calabarensis. The sequence continues at coordinate 23,389 of CAUYON010072612.1, read as the reverse complement.
ATTGCATCTTGGCCACCACATGACTTTGAGAAATGTATAACTTTTCTAAAAATCATACTCTGGTTTCTCTTCAGATCACATAAATCTTTCGCCTTTTAACTTTTCTAAAAATCAAAAGTGCAAATTTTTTTTAGAATTATGCAAGTCTTCATTAAAGTTTTCAAAATTGGGTAATAGGGATTGAATATCTTTTTATTAAAATTAGCAAGTATCTAAAAATCTGGATTTTTTTTTAATTGTTCTATATTCAAATGCCCGAGTCATTAAGAGATGAAAAGAACCCCCCAACACACACACACACATTAAGATGCTATGAATTGCCAGGACAAGGAGGTGTTTGAGTGATGAACATAAAAGATGCTCACATTTGTACCCCTTGATTGCACTAATGTACACAGCTATGATTTAATAATAAAAACAATACAAAAAATGGTATAAAGTTTCAGTTAAATAGGAAAAAAAAAGATGCTCACAGATTTATTTCCGTTTCCTGCTATTGAAATATCTGGAGTATTTTTATAGCTAAATCCTACACTGACTTGGCTTCTTGGTGCATTAGACAAAGAGATAAGTTGTGCTAACATAAAATAGTGCTTTATACAAAGATGACTTTACTCGTGTTCAGTGATTCAAACAAAAGGGATTTAGGCATTATGCAGCCAAGACTCAAGATTGAGAAGAGCTTTACTTTCCACCTCTACCTTATCCCTATGGTACCTAGCAAGCATGTGGGTAAGACCAGGGATAGGGTTAGCAGAGGAATTATTTGAAAAGATTCAATCCGAAGTCCCAGAACTTTAAGATTTTTGTCCCTATAGAAATGTTTTAATCCATGTAAGAGAAAACATCCTTTCTAAATGTACATAGTAGGAGGCAGTTGCCATTGAAAAGACAAGGCTTTCAAGTCTTTCAAGGTTAAAAGGCTTAAATTATGGCAGGGTGTGTAGTTCATACCTACATTCCTAGCACTGTCAGAGGCTGAGGTGGGTGGATCATTTGAGCTCAGGAGTTGGAGAGAGACCAGCCTGAGAAAGAGTGAGATCCTATCTCTACTAAAAATAGAAAAACTAGCCAGGCATTGTGGTGGGTGCCTTTAGTCCCTGGCTAACGAGACTGAGGCAAGAGGATTGCTTGAGCCCAAGAGTTTGAGGTTGCTGTGAGCTATGATGCCACAGCACTCCCCTCACAGCGTGAGACTCTGTCTAAAAAAAAGGAAAAAAGACTTGAATTACTGCTCTGGTCCTCTTAAGTAAGTTTAAAACCTCTGAACCTCAGTTTTAGCTGTATAATGATGGCAATGATACTCAATTCCTATATATAAAATGAACAATGTTAAGATGAAAGTTGTTTGCAAATTACAAAGTATCACATAAATATTCATTAATTATATGATTATGGTACTCAGATGACTGATAGAACTCACAAGCACAGGGTTAAGCCAGCAAAAAATTCTGAAAGAACTGAGAGGGCATGTCTCTTTCTCACCTATTTGTCCTTCATTTAAGAAAAACAAACAAATAAAAAGAGTGTGAAGGAAAGAATATGACTCCCTCACATTCTTACCACTGAAAAAAACAATGTTTTGTTCCTAGCATGGAAAGACCCCCGCCTTTCAAGCCACCGCCACCTCCCATCAAGTACACTTGCATTCAAGAGCCCATCGGAAGTGATTTGCCTTGTCAGGAGATGGAGACGCTCTAGTCCTGTAAGACTTTACCACACAGCAGAACTCTGTTGGGATTCTATTGAGAAAGTAGATGTTGTGCTTTATTAATATGATTTACCTTCAGCCAAGCCTCTGCTGCAGCTGACATGGACATTACAAGTGAATGAATGGTCTTCTCAGCAACTTGCCCTTTTTCGTCTCCATATGCCTGAAATTTAAACAAGAGTAAAAGAATATATTATGCTCATACCCAAGGCAATCTGCAGGGGTTTTCTTGCTTATGTAAGTGGTGCCCATTAAGCTGCTGTCATTAAAAAATAAAGACTTCTTTTATTTTTCACTTTAATTCTCTGACTGATGAGACAACTATGGTTGTGAGCATATGACCATACTAGATCCTCTTCTTTTGGCCATGTGCCCACATGTTAAACTATTTGCCAGAATTATGATAATCTTAGAGGTTGGTTGCATTCCCTAAGAAAAATAAAAGCAAAATATGTGAAAGTTCTACTAAGAGTTTCAAGTAATACAGAAGCATGGCTTGTCTTCATACTGAAATTCTGTTGTTTATTTTCACTGGAGAACAGAATATCTTGCATAAGAACTACCCGTTCATGTGGCTCAGTGGGTGAGGCACTGGCCCCATATACCAAGGGTGGTGGGTTCAAGCTCAGCCCCAGCCAAATTGCACCAAAAAACAGCCAGGTACTATGGCAGGCACTTATAGTCCCAGCTACTCTGGAGGCTGAGGCAAGAGAATTGCCTAAGCCCAAGAATTGGAGGTTGCTGTGAGCTGTGATGCCATGGCATCTACTGAGAGCAATAAAGTGAGACTCTGTCTCTAAAAAAAAAATAAAAAGAACTACATCTGCACCCTTCACCTCTCCTCCCATCTGCCCAGGCTCCTGCCACACGGACAAGGATGAAGAGGAATCAGAGAGTTAACTAGCCAAAACCAAGTAGTATACTTTACTAACCTCTAAATTACATGAGCTAAGTAAGAGTCTCAGCTTTGCCATCTATGTGAGTGTCTGTGTGTGCAAGCCCACAGGAGCATCTCACTAGTAGGGAGCTGTTATGTAAGAAAAACAGTCAGCCTAACCCCAATACAACCTATTTCATTTCAGTTATTTTCTCATTTGTCTGGGGACTTTCCTGTTCATCCAATCTACCTGTTTTGATCTCTTCTGAAACAGCTAAAGAGCCTCCAATCAGACTAGCACTGATGAATTAGCCCTGTTCCTACCAATCTTTTGCATAACAGCTCAAGCAGAAAGTAGAGGTGACAGAGAGGAGACCTAGGCAGCCAGACATGCTCTGTATTCAACTATAGTTTGTGAGTGAATAAATTTGGATCCCTCTTGTCCCCCTAACCCTTTCTGCTCTACCTCCCCCAGGAGGAAAGAACAGATGTTGTTGACAGATGTAATGATAGGTAAATTCTATGTGGACTTTATTCCCAGAAGGAAACGTTAGTTCAGTTTCAGTGTATTTATCCCCAGTTGTACATGAGAATAACTTGGAGAGTTTTCTTTTTTTTAAAGATCGTGGCTGTCCCATTCTAGTTCAATTAAAGCAGAATCTCTGCAGAGAGAGGCACAGACATCAGCACTGTTAGATGATTCATGGTTCAAAGTTGGGAACTGCTGGACCAGTGCAAGTGCCTTCTTACAGATCAGAATCTTGGGTAGGTGCTTACGTCTTCTGGGACCAGTCTGCAAATGATCCCCAATGATTCTTGCCTCCTACTATTTATATCTTTATGTGTCCCCCTCAATAATGAATAAAGATGGTTTGTGTGACACAGACCCAAGATTAGGGTAAAGTAAGAAATTCACCTCGGGTAAAGAATTTAAGGAGGTATTCACACTCAGGGGTATGCACTAGCATGATCTTGAGGGTGAGTGCCAGTTCCATTTCTGATATAGCAAATTAAGTACTATGGAAATGACACAGACTGGGTTGTAATATACAACGTAGCTTCTACTTTTATCACTCTTTGATCACCGGCTCTGGGGGAAGCCCACTGTCTATGAGAACACCCAAGTAGCTCTGCCTAGAGGTCCACCTGTAAAGGAACTAAAGCTTCCTGCTTATAAGCATCAGCTCACCATCCATGTATGCAAGCCATCTTGGAAGTGGATCCTGCAGCCCCTGGTCAAGTTTTCAGATCATTGCAACCTCAGCTGACCTTTAGACTGGGACCTCACAAGAGCCAAAACCACCCACCTAAGTCTTTTCTAAATGACCCACAAACACTGCAAGATAATAAATGCTAAATGTTTAATAATAACAACCATCCTTCATGCATATTATTGTTTTCATTTAACACAACTTAATCAGCAGTAATTTGTGTAAAAGGCATTGTAGTTTTACTTTGCTGTGTCATCAGGATACATGAATACAAGTAGAGGAATTGAAGCAAAAAGTGGCAGAATTGGAGATGTTTAGTTTGTTTCAGTAGAGGAAGAGACTTTTTAAAATATAAGGTAAGTTGTGTGATTTTTCAATCTAACAAATGACAGGAGTTGCACAATGTATTTACATTAGCCCCTCTTCAAAGTATACACTTTTAATCTTATAAATAAGTTCTGGTCAGTGTTTGCAAATTTATCTACCCTTTGAATAGTGTAGTTGCTTATCCATGTAAGGATGCTCAGTCAGTGGTTCAGAGAAACTTTCATAAACCTTGAAAATAGAGGGGACCAGGTGCCTTTTAGATAGTGCTGTAAGCTTGACATCTTTCATTTGACTAAAATGACAGTTTCACCTGCACCTTAAATTGTATTGAGCCTGTCCCAACCAACAACCCCTTTCTATAGAAATAGATTTAGTCCCGTTCCATGGGAGAAGTAACAATGTTAGACTTTAATTCCTAAAGTTTCTGCATGCCATCACTGCCTCCATTTCACTCATATAGAAGTATTTTCATCACTCATTTCCAAAGCACCATGTGTTAGATAACACTTATTCAATGGTATTCACTTCCTCACCCACCTGCTCCATGAGACCTGTTTGGGGCAATGGAAGTCATGGGAATGACTATTCCAAAATTTGAAGACTTCTAATATGATTTGATTCGCTGTCTTGTTCTCTGCCACTGTCATGAGAACACTTTCAGGCTAGCTTATTAATGCTTATTAAAGAAGATTAAAGACTTATAGGGTAGAATAGAACCACCCAAGCAAGACCCAGCCTATATTAGCAGATCCTTGGTCTACCTCAATCAGTGCATAAGTTCAACATTGTTGTATGTCACTGAAATTATGTGATTGTTACATAGCATTATTATAGCAATAGTTATTCTGTATACATAGCTTCAGAGGTAGGCATATGTTAGATCATAAACAAGTCCCTAGGCCGAGAGATAAATGTATACGTTAGTATTTCAAAAGCTTTTCCTTTGGTTTTGCATGAGTTTTGTTTTAAGTAAATAAGACACGATTATCTTCATCAAATTAACTTTGCATTATAGGTGTTTAAAAATCACAGAACATTTGACTAGGATAGGTAATAGAGATTATTTTACAAATAAGGGGTTAAAGGCACTGTGAAATTGACTTGCCCAAGGTCACACAATTAGACATAGTAGAACCCAAATGATAACCCAGCTCTCTGATTTCCAGTCTAGGGTATGATCAATCTCTAAATGCTTTGGAATCTTCTTTGGCTATAGAGGAGCTATTTTGTGTGCATTTAAGTAAATATTGATTTTTTTTTTAATTCACAGGTAGTATATTCTAAATTCAGTGACAGAAAACAAAGAAAAATAGAAATAATGTATCCCTCGGGATAGGATGGCCTAGAAAGTGAAAAGAGAAAAGAGAATAATTAAGATCAGAAACTGGAAAGAAAGGTTAGAGAAATTTACCAAGGCCAGAGATAATGAAAAGGATGCCATCTCTGAGGTTCTGAGCAGGGGGAAAGACTCTTAAGAGAAGCCCTCTTGGTGACCTGACTTAGGAGAGTGGCTTTGGCTCCATGCTGAAGGTCAAATCTGCAGAAATATACAGTCATTATTGTCTTTGAGATAAAGGCTGAAATACATAGGTTAATTGAGTTTAGGACAACAATCATGACTATGCCAACCAGCTAAAGGATAGGTGTCCAGCAAAGAGAGCTAAAATAATGAGTAAGAGTTTTATCATGGGGAATAAAAACATGAACTGGAGAAATGGGCTATCATTCTAGTCAGAGTTGTATGGTGAGATGGTGAGAGCAAGAGAGTTTATTTCTCAGATCCTGCAATGGGGTTTTTGGTGGATTTCCTGGATTGCTAATAAAGGATCCCCATGGCATCAAGGAAGGCTTGACCAGAGAGCAGAAGAATATGACCTTAGTCAAAGTCAGGGTTAAGGAACATTTTCAGAATTATTCTTAACACCTGTCTAGTGCATCTGTAATAGTCTTGACATTAGTTGGGTATCAATTAACATAGGAATGAGAATAATAGAATCTAAATTTTTCTACCCAGATAGCATCTTTATACCCTTCAATCTCTGTTACAGGCTTTGTCCTCACATTTTCTCAAAGATTCTGTGGGACTGGGATTATAGGGAGGGATACTAAGGATATTAAACAGGAAGAGCAATAAACTCAATATCATAACATAAAGAAGAGAACATGGAGGGTGGCATATCCAGCTATTGTTGCTCAGTGCCAGAAACTTGTGCACATTTGTCCTGCGTTTTGTCAGACTGTTCCCCATTTACTGTCCAAAGAACACATAACACCAAATAAAATGACTGCAGTGTTATGCCATTCAGCTCTCACCAAAAAATACTCAAAAAATCTGGGAAGGCAGGAGGGAGAGGACAGAACAGTTATGTGCATTCTGTAGAGAAATTTGATAATGGACCTGGTAAGCTGAGAACCCAGCACAGGAGTTAACCCCTGTTATGCATTTGTTCCCTTCAAAATGTAAGTATCTGTTAACAATGAGTGGGGAGATGAGTAGAGATCTGAGCATTCCATGTATGGTTCAACCATTTGTGTACCACTAGTTTGGAATAAGCGTAATTCCGCTCTTATAGGTAATTAGGTTGCCTTGGATTTTTCCTACACATTAAAGCTGTTGCACTGATTCAAAGGGACATGCTTTGATGACTAACAGATCTGAATCTAACATAATTATAAATAGGAATTGATTTTAATTTTGTGACTGGGGTTAATAGAAAAGTACAACCAGCACTGTTCCTGAATACCTCTTTTGGGTGGCCATTTTAGGGTTTGTAGATTCCACACTCAAGCACTTAAGAATTGATATAAAATTATCTATGAACTACTTATTGCATTCAGTAAATATAAACTTCAATGGGCAAATAAGTTCAGTAAATATAAATTCAATGGGCAAATTAAACAAATAAATACAGTACAGTGTGATACATATAAAAATAAAATTAAGTACAAAGAAGAGAAAATAATAAAGAGAAAGGTATCGGATCCTGGACAGTGTGTGAGAAATGTTTTTAAAAGGCTTCAGAGAGGAGACTATCATTAGCAGCAAGGATAGTGAAGCAGAGACCCTGATATCTGAGACACAATGATGGGAATTAAAAACTTTACCAAAGGATTACATCAGAAATGCAAGAAGGATTTAATGATAGAAAAATGCTTAATAAAAATAAATCAAAAATAACAAAAAGAAAACAAAAGCCAAAAAAAAAGAAATAAAAAAGAAAATTGCTTAATAGAATTTATCATTAAATAGGACTAAAGAGGAATAGCATAGGATTGATCTCCACTGATCTCAGTTGCTTGAAAAGCCTGTGGCAAAATTCAATACTCATTCATAATAAAAACTTTTGAGACAATATACACAGAGTGTCCATAAAGTTCACAGGCAATTAACGTAGACATACACACACACACATATCTAAAACATATGTATGTATATATATATATATATGAAATATGTGCACGCATATCTATATAGCTATATTTATAGATATAAATACATACACTTACAGGTGGAGACCAGCCTGAACATAAGTGAAACTCCATCTCTACTAAAAACAGAAAACCTAGCCAGGCATTGTGGCAGGTACCTATAGTCCTGGTTATTTGGGAGGCTGAGGCAAGAGAATTTCTTGAGCCCAAAAGTTTGAAAGAGGTTGCTGTGAGATATGATGCCATGGCACCCTACCCAGGGCAACAGCATGAAACTCTGTCTAAGAGAAAGCAAAGTAAAATAAAATAAACAATATCAAACTGTATATACACAAGGTTATTCTTGGCATCAATATTTGCAAAGTATTAGAAAAATACATGTGCAAATATAGGAGATTGGTTAAATAAACTATGATAAATACACAAAATAGAGTAATTCACAGCTATAAAATTAAGAAGGAATATTACTATCCACTGATACAAAGTGATTTCTAGGAGATATTATTAAGTAAAAAAGGCAAAGTGCAAAGACCATCTAATATGCTACCTTTATGTATGAAAGAAGAAAAAATAAGAAATAAAATGTAATGTTGTATGTGCCTATTTTACAAGAAGAAACACAGTAAAGATGAATCAAGAAACAGTATGCTTCAGGCCAGGAGATTGAAACTGGCTGATGCAACATAGCAAGACCCCATTTCTACAAAAATATAATTTTAAAATTTACCTAGGCATGGTGGCACATGCCTGTAGTTCCAGCTACTTGGGAGGCTGAGGCAGGAAGATCACTTAAGCTTAGGAGTTTGATGTTACAGTGAGCTATGCACCACTGCAGCTCTATATACCACTGCACTCTAGCCTAGGTGACAAAGTGAGATCCTATCTCAAAAGAAGAAAAGAAAAATAAAAAAAAGTGCTCAGTGCCTGTAGCACAGTGGTTATTATGCTGGCCACATACACCAAGGCTTGCGGGTTCAAACCCGGCCCAGGCCAGCTAAGCAACAAAAACAACTGCAACAAAAAATAACCGGGTGTTGTAGTGGGCACCTGTAGTCCAAGCTACTTGGGAATCTGAGGCAAGAGAATCACTTAAGCCAAAAAGTTTGAGGTTGCCGTGAGCAACACCACGGCACTCTACTCAAGGTGACATGGTGAGACTTTGTCCTCCCAAAATAAATAAAGAAAATAAAATAATAAACAAAAGAAATAGGGGGGTGAAACAGGGCAGAAGAGATGTGGGAGAAAGTGATTTCTGTGTATACCTTTCTATATAATTTTGTCTGAAAAAGTATGCTAATGTCCTACATGTTCAAATAATAAAATAAATAAATAAGAATAGGGAAAAACTAAAACTGAAAGCAAAGTCAAACAGATGAAACCATTTGTTTTCAAATAAACAGCATAATCGCACTGAATAGAAAAATAAAAGAAAAAAATTCTAAGTAGCTATGAACACCAAATGTGTCTATATATCTCCAGCCTTATGTAGGGTGGGCATAGGGGTGGAAGGAAAAGAAATAAATGTGAGTAAATCTGGAAAACTTTTCAGTTCATTTGTATTGATATGAGCAAAGCAATCTTGAAACTATGAAATATGTATTATAAGACTGAGTAAATCTACCAATTTGTTGTCATCTGGAGCCCAGTTCTATCTGAAGAAGAAGGAACATACAAACATGGGCTAAGGGAGGATATTGTGGATGCAAGGAGTGGATTCAAATTAGAGGTATCAATGTGAACTCATGATTTCCTCAATATATGTGTGTAAGAATGCATGTACCCACAGATGATAGTGTCTTTCCCAGGTATCACATTTGCAGGCCCATATTTATAACGTTTGTGTGTGTGTGTGTGTGTGTGTGAGAGAGAGAGAGAGAGAGAGAGAGCGCATTTGTGTGTAGCACTGCCTGTATTTCCCAAATGAGTCTTTTGAAAGGAACAAGAACAAAAATACCCTAGTAGCAATGAACATATAAAGCATCTAGATCATGGTCTCCAGTATAATTTCCTGCTGAAAGGAACAGAGCTTCTCAGAGAAATATCTGATTAAGGGCAAATGACCATCAGAGATGTCATCATATGAGGTCTGACAATTAAGTTCATGAACTTGCCACCGCATGCTTACCTTGGCAGCACTGTACAAACAACTCTGTAAAGGTTTCATGACCTTGGTATATCAGTGTCTTGCAGCTACATCTGTGTCAATGGTGGTGTCTTGTTGAGTAGCATTCATTATTGTTGTTGTCTGTTTGTGTATGCCATATGATTCTAATGGTCATTCCAAAAGAAGAGTTCCAAAAGTGCTCAGAAGTGTGCCTAGGTGCTGGCATTGGTGCATAGTTTCCCAAGGGGAGTACTTCAAAGGGGACCATAGCAATACTCAGCAAAGGGGTATGTAACACTTTTTCTAGGATGAGTTCACAAACTTAATAGTCATACCTCATATATGACAATTGGTTGAAATATCTAACTTTAGACTGAATCCTGTACCAGAAGGGGGAAAGGCTATAAAACATGTTATTAGATCAGCTGACAAAACTGGAACATGGGCAGAAGACTGAAAGATAAAAGTATTTAAATATTACTATAGCTACGTAAGAGAATTTCCTATTCTTAAGAAATATACACTGAAAAAAAGAAGAGAAATAGTTATCAGTAGAGGGCCATGATATACGTAATTTACCCTCAGATGAGTGTGTGTGCATGTGTGCATGTTTATGCATGTTAACATATTTACATAGATGCACACATGCACAATGAATACAGACATGCATATGAATACACAGATGGACACAGATAAAGAAGTAAAGAAAGAAAATTGTTAAAGACAGATGAATCTAGGTAAAGGGAACATATGTTTGCTATTTTTACTTTTGCAAACATTTTTAAGTTTGAAATTATTTCCAAGTAGAAAGGTTAAATAAAAAGTGCTTAGACAAGACCCTAATAAAAGATGCTTAATTTGACTGAAAACCAGCCTATCTTTCCAACACTGCAGCCTTTATACAGTGTGACAAAATCTAAAAATTGTTTCTTTGAGGGGAGTTTTCTTTTTCTTTTATTGTTTAATCTGAAAGTTGAGGCAAACACACACACACACACACACACGTACACAAGGATTCATCCTACAAGTTAACTGCTTTTGTTTCATTTCTGGGTCTTGCTCTGCCCTGGGTACTGGCCTGGATCCAACAAAACTTCAATCAATTTTTTTTTTCTGAAGGAAATGAATGCAGCCCTTTGATTTTCTCAAAACTCCAGGGCAAACTTATCCTCTCACCATAAAACCATTTCATATCAAAGGAGACTAAGCTGTGTTTCTCTAGACTTCACTCAAGAGAGAGACTTTAGTTCCTCTTCCAAACCCTTGGGCAGTGGTTTTCTGTTTTTTGGTTTTTTTTCCACTTTATTACAATCTGTAGAAATAGTTCACAGTTTACAGCAGCCCCTGGGGCAAGACCTTACATGCATAGCAGTAGCAGGTGCAGACTCCTGTTCAGAATTCCTACTGAGGGTTCCCCAAGTAGGAGCTCTGACAGAAAGAATGTGCAACCAATATAAAGGCCTTATTAGAGAACTACTCAAAAAAACCACCACCTCAGTCTTGGTGGGTAGCAACATGATTTTAGAGTGTCAGCCCCATATGTATGGGGTAGTCCCAGTTCCAACAAAAAAAAAAGTAAAAAATTTGAGTCAGGAAGGAGTGTAGATGAGTTCAAGCAGAGCCTCTCTCTGCTGGAGGAGCTTGTCCTGGGTGCCAACTTCATGGAAAAAAAAAATTGAGTAAGGAAAATAAAAAAGAAGAGAGGGGGACTCGGCACCTGTAGCTCAAGCAGCTAAGGCCCTAGCCACATACAACAGAGTTGATGGGTTCGAATCTGACCCAGACTGCCAAACAGCAATGACAACTATAACCAAAAAATAGCCAAGTGTTGTGACCAGTGCCTGCAGTCCCAGCTACTTGTGAGGCTGAGGCAAGAGGATCACTTAAGCCCCAGAGTTGGAGGTTGCTGTAAGCTGTGATGCCACAGCACTCTACCTAGGGAGACAGCTTGAGACTCTATCTCAAAAAAAAAAAAAAAAGAAGAAGAGAGAGAGGAAGGGCTTAATTGTATAAAGGTAAAAGCTATCTTTTGCCAACTGTCAAAGGGAAAAAACAGACCAGGTTGGAGAGAACATAAAACTCACATAGTTCAATCTTCAAGCATCATGTGCTCTGATTCTTGGACACGTTACTGTCTTATTTGTACCAAGTTTGGCTCAGACACTTACAGTCTTAGGAATTCACTTCCTCCTCTACATCAGTATGTTGCATAACTATAGAATTCTAGAACATTCTTCTATATAGTTGTCTGGAACAGAAAGATAGGTGGCATAAACTTTACTTTCCCTTTTACTTTTTCTACACAAAGGAAGAAAAAACTGTGGTTTTGCTAAAACCAACTATGACTTCCTCCATGACTAGTTTCAGTGGTTGAGGAAGGATGAAACAAAACAGGCAGGTAAGTTGGGGGAGTAGCTGCAGAGACTTAAGCAGATCAGAATCCTTTGAAATCTACATCGTCAAAAGGCCAAGGAACACACTAAGGGCTTCTGACTATAACCTAACATTCAGAGAGAGTTGATCAGGAAAAAACACTGAAGATTCCTTATTTATATTTAAGTTGAAATATATTTTCTTTGTTTAAAAAAATAATTACTAGGCCAGGTGTGGTAGCTCATGCCTGTAACTCTAACCCTCCGGGAGGCCAAGGAAGGTGGCTCACTTGAGGTCTCAGGTTCAAGACCAGCCTGAGCAAAAGTGAAACTCTATTTTTACTAAAAATGAAAAACTGAGGCAAGAGGATCATCTGGACCCAAGAGTTTGAGGTTGCTGTGAGCTATGATGCCATAGCACTCTACCAAGGGTGACTATCTCAAAAAACTGACTTTATCTCAAAAAAAAAAAAAATTTACATCAGTCAAAGTTGTGTATACAAACTCACAATTTTAATATTAAAAAAGTAGGGAGAGAATGATCATCTCTATTCTCAGTTACCCTCATATTCACTCCATGAAGGATGTGATATCATGCTACTTCCAATTGAATTGGCAACCCAAAATGCAAAATCTAGTTGGTATATTGTATTACGTAAGTTCTTTATTTTCTCATTTATCTATCCATTATTGAAAGTGAGATATTGAACTCTCAACAATTTTTGTAGAAATGTATTTATATGTTTAATTACATAATTTTTTCTTCTTTTTTTTTTGATCCATCATTAGGTAAATAAATACTTATAATTATTAAAAAAGAAAAAAGAATGCATTCCTTTTTAAGCTTAAAGATATCATTTGCTAAATGATAATAAATGCACAGAGGTGATTTTAATTGTGACTAAAGTTTGAGTGATGACTAATGTACACCTTAGTACAATAAAGTCTCCTAATAAAGGGTGTCATTTTTATAATTCCAAGCCCCTTGGGGTGGAGTATACTGGGAGCAGTGGAGGCAAGGAGGGCAGAATGGTTGATTTTCCTGCCAGTTATTATCTAATTGTGCACGTTTATAATTAACAATGGTAAAAATTATTTTACTTATTTAGCCATTCTACCTTTCCTTTGTCTTTTTAAAGAGAAATTTTTTGACATTCCAAAGCCTTGAGCTCAAACATTTGAAACATAAAAATCTCCCACAGAGCTTATTTTAAAGGAAAGAAAAAAGATGCCATCCCTCAGAGGATCTGATTCAGTGGAGTTGGCCTTTAACCCTGGATTCTGTATTTTTGAATAAACTCAGTTTTTCTTGATCTGTAGACATTTTTAGGGTAATTGAAACTGAAAGGTAACTGAAAGGTAATTTTCTATGTGCCTGAAGTGAGCATTTAGTACCAGCAGGTGGCTCTATAACATCTTAAATCAGGAATTCTTTTTTTTTCTTTTTCTTTCTTCTTCTTTTTTTTTTTTGCAGCTAACTAGCTAGCCAGCTGGAAAACTAAAGCTCTGAGGCCTTCATAGTCTCTCAGTTACCTTTTCGGGGGTTAGAGGGGGATTAAGACAAAGAATTGAAAGAGGGTGCAGAAATATGGTGTGGTAAAAGGAAAAAGTGAATATTAAAACACATTTTACAATCAACACTTGGTAGTAATTCCTCTCAAAGTATTACAATGTAGTATTAAGTAAGTTGTTGTTAAAAGAAATTTTCTTTAAAGTACAGCATAAAAACGTAATGTCCAATAAATGTAAAAGCCATAGAAGTTCTTAAAGTCTCCTGAACAATGAACTTCCGAATCTAGAGAAATTCTCTTATTGCCAGCCACCACCAACATTCACTTTTGTCTCATTGCAAATGCCAAGTGGGCTAAAGGTAACATTGGTATCACTATGTCCTATGTAAGCTGCTGCTTCTCTGTTACCCAGTGTCTCAAGGGCACAGCATTTGGGTATAATCAGGGATGTGTCATAATAACTGACAAAACGATGGTCTCTGGCTCTACCCCTGATCAACAAAAGAACCAGATCCCAATCTCCTGACTCTGCCTTCTGATGTCAGGAATATGTGGGGTGTATCATGTGTCCACCAGACGATGTGCCTCCACGACTCTCTTTCCTTGGAGCTTCTGAGGTACCCAGCTGCTGCAATGATGTCACTCTTCCTGGAGGAAGTGCTGCTGCTATTATCAGGTCCCCAGCACCACCCACCTATGTTGATGACACTTCTTTCTACTCTGATCCTATCGCATAGTTTTTGGTTTGAACAGGAGGGAGTCTGGAAATGACGAAGCATGAACTCTGCTGATAGGAGGCCACAAAACCAAGCAGGTTATTGGCTATCCCCTCCTTCATTTACCCCTTCCCCTCACATCCCACTTCCCAGACAGACAAAAACAAAACTTGTGAATGAGACATCACTGCGAAATTCAAAGCATTATATTAACTAACTCACCTCCAGGCAATGTCCCTAGACCACACATGTACTTGGTTCCAGATTCCAGGTAGGTTCTGCTCTTTTCCTATCTAGCACACAGCCTGGGTGGTAAAACTGCACAAGATCTTAGCTGGGGGGGGTGGGTGGGCAGGCACAGTCCCAGCCCCAACATCACTAAATCAATATTCTGCCTGGGAGGTGTTTTAGCTGCCTTCAAACAAGTACAATCTGGGCCAGATTATCCTGCCAACCAGACCTGTGCAAATGGCAAGCTAGCTGCCTTTACGACATGAATCTGAACAAAAGGAACCATTTCAAAAATGTAGACATTTTGACATCTAACGGCATCTCCAAGGAGAGGGCAAAGCTATAGTCAGTTCTTTTGAGACAGAGCCTCAAGCTGTCACCCTGGATAGAGTGCTGTGACATCATAGCTCACAGCAACCTCCAATTCCTGGGCTCAAGTGAGTCTCCTGCCTCTGCCTCCCAAGTAGCTGGAACCACAGGCGCCCGCCACAACGCCTGGCCATTTTTTGGTTGCAGCCATCATTGTTGATTGGCGGGCCCAGGATGGATTTGAACCCGCCAGCTCAGGTGTACGTGGCTGGCGCCTTAGCCCACTGAGCCACAGGCGCCGAGCCTCTATAGTCAGTTCTTAAGGAATTCAGTGGAGTGTTTGATCAAGAAATGGAGAAAAAAAAAATCCAGAAAAGAAAACAAAATTTATACATGTTTTTCTAAAAATAGGGTTGGCTGTACATAATAAAAATGGATGAACAGTTTGATGAAGCTTTCAAGTGATGAAAAATAATTTTAGAGGTAAGCAAGCTGCCTACTCAGGCTCTAGAATTATAGATCCTTGGAGGTATAGAGGGAAGATAGAGAAGGTTACTAACAGAGTCAAGGAAGGCTGCATATTTAGTGTCTGGGTGCTGGGACTTTTGCATGCTGTCTCATTTGTTTCTGCTTAATTGATTTCAGTAATTTACCTGAAAGACTCTTATTTCCCAACCATTCTCCATTCTGTCATAGTTATCTTGCTAAAATACAAGGTGAGTCATTTTACTCCCCTTCTCGAAAACCTGCAATGCCCACCCCCCTCCCCCCCTGTTTGTCAAGAGAAAGAGAAAATTCAAACTCTTTAATATTCTTTGGTTATAAATAGCAATTTCCAGGTTTAAAATAATAGGGAGCACATACTGGGAACCCCCTGGCACAGTTATCAAGACCTCAGAGTCATAACTGTGCCACTAATTAGCTATGAGATATTGGACAGGGTTATGTGGCCTCTTAGCTTCAATGTCATTTGTCAAATTGAAATTGATGGTAGCTCATGCCTATAATCCTAGCACTCTGGATGGCTGAGGCAGGTGGATTGCCTGAGTTCACAGGTTTGAGACCAGCCTGGGCCAGAGAGAGAGCTCATCTTAAAAATAGCCAGGCCTTGTGGTGGGCTCCTGTAGTTAAGGTAATTGCTTGAGATTGCTGTGAACTATGAAGCCACAGCACTCTACCAAAGGTGACAGAGTGAGACTGTCTATAAATAAATAAATAAATAAATGACTACTAATAGCACCCAAATCATTGGGAAATTTTTCAGGATTAAATGAGAGCAAATGAGTTCTATTTCCCACATGATACTTTAGCATTCCATTTCTCCTATCCACTATTCATTATCATCACTTAGCTTATGCTTTCTCAGCTACATAAACCTCCCCCATGTAAAAACCCTCCACCGATTTTCCATGGGCAGAAACTTTTCTCAGAATTCAAGACCTAAGGGCAGCACCTGTGGCTCAAGGGAGTAGGCCACCGGCCTCATATGCAAGAGGTGGCAGGTTCAAACTCAGCCTTGGTCAAAAACAGCAAGAATTCAAGACCTGGCTTGAATGCCACCTCCTCTAATGAAGCATCCTTCTTCCATCAAAATGCATACTTCTTTATTGTTTCCCACATGTACCTCTGTAATCCCTTCATTCTGACTCACACTCTTTGTAATTCACATACTTGACTCTCTTTCCTACTGGGTTATATACTGTCAGAGGATCACTTAACCTTTCTTTTATTCCTACCACCTACCAGAATGATTTATACATGATAAATACTCTGTTTGTAAATAGTCATTAAAATTGACTGGCTTTAAAGTTCCAATCTTCCTATGAATTGACTTCTCTCTTTCTGATAAATTTCATAATAAAGTACTGTAAAAATATTAACTATCCAAATTCTAAATATTAATTTTTATTAAAAAAATTATTTTTCCTTAACATCTGTGGCATAGCAGAAAAATCCCACTGATAATTTCGTTTCCATTACATAATATAACAACAAAATTATTCTCTCAGAGATTTCTAGCTGAGATTATTAATATATAAATTTATTCTTTAATTATAAAAGTAACATAGAAATATTATAAAACCTTGGAAAAGAAAGAAAAGCAAAGCCTATTCCCACCTATCAAACATGAGCCTGTTCTCTAGGGCCCTGCTACTCAAAAGTGTAGTATGAACAAGCAGCATCAGCACGGGCTGGAAGCCTGTTGGAAATGAGAGTATCTGGCCCGTCTCAGACCAATTTAATCATTAGTCTACAAGGTTATGACTAACATGCATATTAAAGTTTGAAAGGCATTGGACTAAGGCACTGAGTAGAGCAAAGCAGAGCACTGCATTTCCTTCCTTCTAACAAATATTTATTGGGCACTGTCTATATGTCAAGTGCTATATTAGATGCTATGCTTTAATATGCAAGAGATTTTTTGGACTGATTTGCCTTCCTTTCGGACAGTTTCTTGGACACAATTAAATGATTGTGAATAAAAAAGCTACCACTTCTCAGAGATGCAAACATCTCATTCTGGAGTGGTTCCGCTTGTCTCACTTTCAAGTTCTCAGTGATACTGATAAGTCTCTGAAATTTCATACTTTTGTAATATGCTCATTCCTTCCACTAATAGGTCTATAATGGGGGGAACGTTAAAATTAACATTCCACAGAACAGCTTAGAAAACACATTTTGTTTGTTTAGGAAGCTTCCATGAAGTTTTATCTTTGGCTATTTTAAAAATATATATATTTTACAAGTTGAAGGAAGCCCAGAAAGATGATACTTCAGAAATAAATCTTAAGAACTCCTTCACAAAGTGATTTTTGCATGATAGCGAAAGAAAAAACAAAAACTTTGTTTACTTAAACACCTACCGACATAGTCCCAATACCCTGTGGTATGCTTGAAGACAAGCAGCAATATACTGAAGTACCCTTTAAGCATCAGAAGACACGTGCTAAGTATTACACACCTTCTTTTAATTAACTGACAAGTGATACTCCTCTAGACACATATCCCCAAAGGCAAAGAGAAAAACAAGAACAATAATAACTGGCTTGTAATATTATGCAGCAAAGTATGTTTAAATGAATGTTAAGAATAGCCAGGGTGGCACCTGTGGCTCAAAGGAGTAGGGCAGCCCCATATGCCAGAGGTGGTGGGTTCAAACACCGCCCCAGCCAGAAACTGCAAAAAATAAATAAATAAATAAATAAATAAGAAAGAAAAATATAGTTGGCTCAGTGCCTGTGGCTCATCGGGCTAAGGCACTAGCCACCTACACCTGAACTGGTGGGTTAGAATCCGCCAAACAACAATGCCGGCTGCAACCAAAAAATGGCCTGGCGTTGTGGCGGGCACCTGTAGTCCCAGCTACTTGGGAGGCAGAGGCAAGAGACTCCCTTGAGCTCAGGAATTGGACGTTGCTGTGAGCTGTGATGCCACAGCACTCTATCCAGGGTGACAGCTTGAGGCTCTGTCTCAAAAAAAAAAAAAAAAGAATAGTCTACAAGAGGAAACTTTCATAAGATGTTAAAATGGGTTAATGTACAATAGGAGTTATGTGCACAGAAAGGTGGTGTGAGGTGTAGGAGATGAGATGGAGCCATTTGGTGATTACCTGTCAGCTCACCTACACATCTGCATAGAAGCCTTCAGTCTTGTCTTAGCTCAGGTACTGTTTTCTTCTCAGTGGCTGAGGATCGGCCTGGCCTATGACCCACCAGGGCCATCAAAGTCATGGTGCTTTTCTTAATTTGCCTGTTCTCCACGATATTCCTAAGGTTTTCAATGTACAAAGTCCTCATCTCGGCAGAAACCCAATGATTTTCCACCATGGGCGGTGCCTGTGGCTCATAGGAGTAGGGCGCTAGCCGCATATACCAGAGGTGGCGGGTTCAAAGCTGGCCCCGGCTAAGCTGCAAAAAAAAGTATCATTTGAAAGCAAAAAAAAAAACAAGGAAATGGGGTTGTGTGGCTACAAGTCTCCAGGCTGGAGGGACTTCATTCCTAAATGGAATTTCCAAACAGTGCCATCCCATGACTTGCCAGGCTTCATTTTATGTATTAAAGGAAATCATATCTGCGACCATCCCTGGCCGGTGGGGGAACTGTAAAGAGCAAACGGGACGAAGAATTGGAAAGAGGGCTCCAAACAACAGGGCAATACAAGTATAAAGAATCATCATTTCCTCCTTTGTAGGACGGGAATAAGAGCAAGGAACTCCTGCAGTGCAGAGTGTAGGTCGATCTTAATTACGTAAAGCTTGAAACACAAACCGTTTTTGATGTTGTCATCTAAACCTGTGGTACAGCACCTTTCTCAGCTTTTTTTACCGCTCATATTTCTGCTGCTTCTGTGGTTTACGGAAAATGCATCGCTTTCTATGTAATTGTGACAGAGCGTGCTTGTGTAGGGGAAAGAAGGAAAGAACGAAGCTTATGTGGTTGCACTGAACATCTGAGCGCAGACTGTGTGAAAGGGTGGAGGAAAGGAGATCTGAGGACCGGGCGGCCGAACGCGGTGGCAGCCGTCAGTCTCCACCCAGGAACTCAGGAATAAGGCTGGGAGGGGACTGCGGAGCAGGGAGGCGTGGGAGCGGGACAGAGGGGCAGCCCAGAGGGCGCCGGCCAATCGCAGCGCGCTTCGCCAGCGGCCAATCACCGGCCGCCTAGCCCGGCAAATCTGCCCGGCAGTGCGGGGCGGGGCTGCCGGAGTCCGGGAGCTGCTGGTTCCACTTGTGAGCGCCTTTCAGGAAGCCACAGGGTAAGGGGTGTCTGTGCAGAGAAGCGAGGGGAGTGAGTCGCAGCCTATCAGCCAGCCCAGTGACATATATTGAGGCATAAATCAGGCCAGAGATGGTGTGCCCTGTCGCGCACATGTGTGTAGTCAGTAGATCCACAGGCTAGTCTGGATGCTGTGTGGTCACCTGTCGTGTGAGTGGCTTCGGGCGTGGCTGCCCCTCGGACGTTCAGTTTCTGTAAGGTTTATCTCTAGGGGCCTACCTTCCCCGGTCTCCAGAGGGGAACGTAAGAAGTTTAACGGAGCTGGGACTGAGCAGATTAAGGGAGTGGAGCTCAGGCTGGGCCGGAGAGGGTAGGGACTGCGGGTGCCTGGGGGATAGGGAACCACCAATTTGCCCCGTCTCCCAGCCCACAAAGCCGTTTTAGAAAAACTGTCGCGACAAAGGTGGCTCTGAAATGTCTACAGAGCCTGAGAAGTGATGATCACTGATTGAGTAGCACTGGGCTGACACTGGCCAATTAGCTGACAAGAAAGATGCTAGCATTTAGGAAGGCAAGAAGGAAACTCAGAATGGGGACCATCTGCTCCCCCAACCCCAGCGGGACAAAGACATCATCGGAGGTCTGCAATGCCGACTGGATGGCCTCGCTGCCCCCTCACCTCCACAACCTACCCCTTTCCAATCTGGCAATCCCAGGTATTCTTCTATTCCTACTTCTTCCCACTATGTTTAATTCTGCCATTTTAGTGTTGTTAATGGGTTGGGTTGCTTTTCTATTGTGCTGAGAAATTAATTGTCAGTGACCCCTTTTTATTTCCAAACCAAAAACTTAACCCTGAAGCTTTAAAGAGATTTAAGTACACTACATCATTGACAAAGGGATTTATGAGAATGGAAGCACCTCTGTTTTTGCTTGTGATTTTTTTTTGTTTGGTTGTTTTTGTATTTTTGATAGCCTCATTCTAAAAATATTATCCTTTTTAATATTGAAGAAGCCAAATGTATGGGAGGCATTTCTTGAATCACTCAAAGAAAAAAGAGAGATCAAGGGTAACAGGTAAAAAGCCATTAACAATTTTAGGATCTGAATCAAAATTAAAACTGAAAAGATACTTCCTTTCTCATTTATCTGACCTTGTATATTTGGAGAAAGACAAAAAAATGAATAAAGATTAGAGAATAGGTTCAGAATCACAACCAAATATAAAGACACATATTTTTGTTGTTGGAAGAGCCAGAAATACAGACTGCAAGCTCTCATCACAGGCAGTCATTAGGTGTGATGAGGTTGTGATGTTTGAAGCTTTGTCTATATATATACAGGTGTCTGCCTGACTGATCCAGAACCACAGCCTTGAAAAACCTTGAAACACTTTGAAAGCACTTCTGCTCCAGCCACTGTCCTAAAACCTCACTGCTAGAGTTTTCATACCTTGACGTAATTTGTTCTCTTCCTTCCACTCAAAAGGTAGTTGAAGGATGGTTTCTAGGGAAGGATATTTGGGCAGGGAGCTTGGCCTACTGTACAGAGCAAAGTCCTGTGATGCTAGATTTGGAAAGCACTCCTAGAAGCAGGGGATGGAATAATGCCAATCCCTTCTCTCACTTAGAAACATAACAATTGCACCCCTGGACTATCAGACAAACTCCCAAGCATTCCTTGGACCAGTTTGTCTTTTTAGTGGCTAAAGTGATGACCTCATGCAAACCCCCATCTTTGCTTTCTATGCGTGAGAAAGAGCAGTGCTGACTTTAAATAGAGGCTTTTCTTTCTTCTCTTCTTTTGGAGATCTTCCAGGTTCATTGTCCTCATAGGCCCTGGTTGCTTTTGAGCAAAGAGAGGGCTGCTAAATTTCTTTGTATATATGAAACTTAGGTTTTAAAAGCCATTGATATACAGCCCCTTGGGAAATGCCAGATGGGCTTGCTTCAGAACAGATCTTTTCTATGCTTAATTGACGCTTGTGGAGTCATCACCAAAATGATTTATGGGCCACTTTGGATATTAGTCATTTGCCTTCAGGCTTTCTAATGGAATTGTTTTGTTGACTGATATGGCAGGTATATGTGTTTACAAATGGAATGGCATCTTAGGCAGGCTCCAAATGGCTCTGTCATTTAGGTCATGTGCAGGGTAGGTTGGGGCTTCCTCTTTCCTTGTACTTTACACACCCCAAATTATAGCAAGCAGCTCTGCTAGTGGCTTGGCTGTGAATTCTGTCTCTGTGACTCTGGACAGGAGGTGGGCATTTGTTCTGTGATCCATAGTGTATCGCACAGTGACTAGAATTTCTGGGGCAAGGGAGTGCGAAGATGGGAGCAAATAGCCAGGGCCTGCTGCTACAATTGGAAATTCTATGATTAGCCACAGTGGGAGACGCAGGAATTTGTTCACCCAACTTTGTGTAGTCCGGTACTGCCAAGCAAAAAAGAAAATCAATTACCTTGACTATTCAAAAGAGATTGAACTCACCACTGTGAAATGCCCTTTTCACAGGAGTGGAAGGGGCATCAAATGTTTGTATATGTAAGCTCGAGATAGGAAAATTACGTATTAAGGGCTAACCATTCTTGGACTCCCCAGTTAGTTCACTTCCCTCCACCCCAAGCTTGATACTACCCAGATAAAGGCTAGCAGTCAAGTTCTCTGTCAATTCTAATTGAGAAACTCTGAAATACAGAAAGCATTTGGGCAGCGGGGGCCACTGTCTGCCTCCCCCATCTCCACTTCCTCTTCCCTCCTATTGCCACTGTCATCACAATACCTATTATTTACTGAGTGCTACTATGCAGCACCCATGGCATACATACCTCAAATCATAACATAATACCTCCATGAAGTAACTATTAACATTCTCCTTTTAGAAATAAGGAAATCACTGTTCAGAGAGATTAAGAAATTTTCTGAAGATCACACAAGTAGTAAGTGGCAGAACTGGTATTGAAACCTCTGTGTAGCTACTAAAACTCGTGTGCTGTCCCTTTGCCCCTCAGGAGGTCTTGGGAAGTGCACAGCAGTGGGCGTGGTCTCTAACAGCTCTTCTTTTGCAATGAATGAGTGAATTTTAAAAACTCAACAGTTTTTAATCTGAGCAATTATATGTAGACACTTATATGTATACGTAATATACATCTATAGCTACATCTCCCCATTTAGAATTGTAACCTAGTAAGTTTTAAATTAGAATAGAGTGCACTGACCTGTTCTATGTTTGTATGTGTGTGCCCACATACTCAACTGGGGTGTCTGTAAAACTAGGTTAGATCTGTCAGGATGGGAGTGGGATGACGGGACAGGCAGGGCATCGTGCAATAATGGCAGAACTGGCATGGACTGAACTATGTCATATTTGAGTGCACCTGCTGCATTTGCCTAAGGTGATGGGAGAGAACAAGTGTGAATGTGCACCTCTCAACAGAGCCGCCATGTTTCTGCATATTTTACTTCTGCAACGGTTACTAACATGTGCTAAGGACCAGTGTTACCCCAAAATATTAAAATATCTGGGAAAAGAACCCCAGAATACTTTTCATTGAAAACTGTGTAGAATCATTTGTTGTCCAAAGGATGATGGATCTGGAAACTACAAAGTTCAGATTTTTGAATTAAATCTTTAAACCTTTGCAAACATTTCACTGATGTTAGTAAAAAGGATCTCTGTGGTCAAATGCACTGGGAAGAAAATATTTTTCTGTAATGTATATTGCTTTTCTTTTTTTTTTTTTTTTGGAGACAGAGCCTCAAGCTATCACCCTGGATAGAGTGCTGTGGCATTACCAGCTCACAGCAACCTCCAATTCCTGGGCTCAAGTGAGTCTCTTGCCTCCGCCTCCCAAGTAGCTGGGACCACAGGC
>CAUYON010072611.1:0-26025 GCA_963573935.1 Arctocebus calabarensis | reverse complement strand
CATATTAACCAGAACTTTTTTTTTTCTTTTTAGAGACAGAGTCTCACTTTGTCACCCTCAGTAGAGTACTGTAGCGTCATAGCTCACAGCAACCTCCAGCTCCTGGGTCCGGGCAATTCTCCTGCCCCAGTAACCAGAACTTTTTATGCCTTTTGTTTTGTTTTGTTTTTTTGAGACAGAGCCTCAAGCTGTTACCCTGGGTAGAGTGCTGTGACATCACAGCTCACAACAACCTCCAGTTCCTGGGCTCAAGTGAGTCTCCTGCCTCTGCCTCCCAAGTAGCTGGGACTACAGGCACCCGCCACAACGCCCAGCCATTTTTTGGTTGCAGCCGTCATTGTTGTTTGGGGGCCTGGGCTGGATTTGAACCGCCAGCTCAGGTGTACGTGGCTGGCGCCTTAGCCCGTTGAGCCACAGGCACCGAACTGAGGGTGAGAATTTTTTAAGTGTTTTTTTGGGACAGTGAGAATTTTTTAAGTGTTTTTTTGGGACAGAGTCTCACTCTGTTGTCCTAGATTGAGTGCAGGGGTATCGCCATCGTTCACTGTAACCTCTAACTCCTGAGCTCAAGTGATCCTCCTGCCTTAACCTCCCAAGTAGCTGGGACCACAGGTGCCCACCACGATGCCGGGCTAATTTTTTTTTTTTTTTTTTTTGAGACAGAGTCTCACTATGTTGCCCTTAGTAGAGTGGCGTCACAGCTCACAGCAACCTCAGACTCTTGGGCTTAAGTGATTCTCTTGTCTCAGCCTCCTGAGTAGCTGGGACTACAGGTGCCCACCACAATGCCGGCTATTTATCGGTTGCACTCATCGTCGTTTAGCTGGCCTGGGCCAAGCTCGAACCTGCCAGCCGGGGTGTATATGGCTGGCACCCTACACATTGAGCTATGGACACCAAGCCGGACTTTTTTTTTTTTTTTACACTGATCGCATTTCGAGCTAATTTTTTTTTTTTTATTTTAATAGAGACAGGGTCTTGCTCAGGCTGGTCTCAAATTCCTGAGCTCAAGGGATCCTCCCACCTTAACCTCCCAGAGTGCTGCAATTACAGGAGTGAGCCACTGCACCTCGCCTAAAAATGTATTTTTAATAAAACTGTGGTGAGCCAAATAATGTCTCCACTCCTGTAAAGGTATCAGGTCTTGATCCCTGAGGCCTGTGAATGTGACCTTTGGAAAAAGTCCTGGGCAGATGTGATCAATGTAAAGCTCTTGAGACAGGCGGTTCTGCTGGATTATCCAGGAGAGCCCCAAACACAGGCATGTTTTGTCTTCAGTTTTCCCAGCGACAGCTGCGGGGTTGCCCCCATGTTAGTTTACTGAGGCTGCTGTGAACTAATTGATTGGGAGGCTGTAACAGCAGGAATTTATTGTGTTTAACAGTTTTGGCGGCCAGAAGCACAAAACCAAGGTGTGATGGTTCTGTCAACCTTAAATAATGAGATTCAGAATATATAATGAAGTATAGAGTTTATTCCAACGCAAAGCTTGAGGATGGCCATCCAGGAAATACAGACACCAAAAGAATGGATCAGCATTCCAGAATGAGGGAGTTAAGGTTTCACCTGTATCAGCAGAGACAGAGAATTTTTTTTTGTAGAGACAGTGTCTCACTTTATTGCTCTTGGTAGAGTGCTGTACCGTCATAGCTCACAGCAACCCCCAACTCCTGGGCTTAGGCGATTCTCTGGCCTCAGCCTCCCGAGTAGCTGGGACCACAGGCAGAAACAGAGAAGTTTAACAGGTGTAGCACTTCCGAGGCTGGTATATGTCACAGCTGCATTCAGTGGAGGAACCGTTTAACTTCCCATAAAGAGGAGTAATGGTGTTCAGGGGTCTTATCTCTGGGACCTTTCAGACTCCCCTAATCATCTATAGAGGACTGAGGGAGAAATTTGACTTGTAAGCAGAGAAGCAGAACCTGTAGCTGCATGGGTGTGACTCCTGCCACAAAGCCACACTCCTCTCAAGGCTTGAAATAATTTAAAGTCCCAACACCTTTATTAAGTTTCACAGTTTCCTCTGAGGCCAGGACACTGAATCTGTTCTAAGCCTCTCCCAACTTCTGGTGGTCTGCTGGCGATGTATGTTGTTCCCGGACTTGCAGAAGCATCACCTGACGTCTGCTTTCAGTGCCATGTGGTGCCCTCCCTGTGCATTCATCCCCATGTCCAAATGACCCTTTTACGGGTTAGGGCCCACCCTAATGACCTCACTTAGCATCAATCACTTCTGTAAAGACTCCCTCTCCACATTAGCTCACGTCCTGAGGTCTAGGTGTTAGGACTTGGGCAGATGAGCTGCAGGGACGCAGTTTAGCTCACAGCAGCTCCACCCACACGTGCCTCCCGGTGGTGGGACTTCTTAGCTCTGCAGGAAGCTGCAGCCCTGGACCCAGCCTGATCTGGGTTCTTAGGCAAGTTGCCTCCATTTTCATGTCCACCATGGAGATAAGGTCTGCTTCACAGGTACTTAGAATCAAAACAGGTCAGGGCCCCACCCAGCAGCCTGTCTGGATAATTGGTAACATTGCCAGCACGATACCTGTCTCTTCCTCTCAGCCCCTCTTAAGCGCCCACTTCATGGACCACACCTGCCCATGCACACATACTTCCCAGGCCCTGCGCACTGTCTGGGCTTCAACCAGACTAAATTCAACCTCTGCAGGGAGTGATTGCAAGGCTTGTTATCTGAGATTTTTTTTTTTTTTTTTGCAGTTTTTGGCCGGGGCTGGGTTTGAACCCGCCACCTCTGGCATATGGGGCCAGCGCCCTACTCCTTTGAGCCACAGCCGCTGCCCTATCTGAGATTTTTTTTACAAACCTCTGAGCCTGAGATTTCATGGCATCCATTTTTGGCAGTTCAGTATGTTTACCTCTCTCATCCATTAGTAAGAAACAGGAACCCAACTCAGAATGTCTCAAGCCACTTAGTTCTCTAGGAAGTGTGCTTTGGAATGTGATAATTAGTTAGAGCAAAAATTTCCATTTGTGCGGACCTGTCAGCCGTAAACACTGTTCCTCTGGATAAAAGGACGCCTGTGAGATAAATAGCTATACGGTGTTGTTGGCCAAGTATGGGCTGAAACGAAGTTAGGTTTCTTTTTGTAGAACTTCTCAGAGCCTTTGGTGTGCTAATGAGCATCAAGAACCTGTACCAGTTACAATTTGGTTCTGCTGCAAGTGGCAGGGTGGCTTTGTTCATTAGTTAGTTTCTCATTGAGTGTCAGTCTGGAAGCCAGCAGGCCAAGGCTGAAACGCAGTTCCATCAGTAGCAGAAACCTGAGACCTTTCCACCTTGCCAATCCTCAGCATGTGACTTATACCTCAAGATCCAAGAAGAGTGAGTGGGCCTCCCCCCTTGGTGGACACTTCCTGAAGGCCTATGTGAGGTGTGGGTGTTTTGTGCAGATCCCATTGGCCCTTTGGGCTGCCAGCCTACAAAGTACCTTTGGGTGAGTCTGAGAAAAGGAGCCTTCTCTAAATGCAACCCTGAAGACACACAGCTTAGCAAGCAACAAGGCCTTTGTGCCAATTAGAAAAATAGTGAATGAGCTTAATGCTGCCTTTTCTCCAGGTGGGCGCAGGACGGTGCCCTGTGCAGGGGACACATGGCTGAGGAGAGCTCAGACTGGGTTTCATCCTTCACACCCTTGCTCTGGGCACAACCTGAGGTAATTAGCACGGGTGGCTGCCCCTATCCACTGGCCTTAACTCAGGGAAGCTGGGCAGCGTAGCCTGGAGCTTTTATTCAAGAAGCCAGAGGCCCAGCTAAAAAGGGAATGGGAGCTCTGGTCCTAAGGAAAAAGCAAACAATAAAGATTGGGTGCCAATTTGGGTCTCTGCCACCTGCCCACAAGGGGATGGCACCCTCCCACCTTAAAATGCCGTATCCCACAGAGCTCTTTGGCTCCACCAGGGATCAGCCAAGTGGCAGGTGGGCCCCTTGCTCCCTCTCTAAAGAGGTGGCACCAGTCACATCAGGCCATGCCCACCAG
Organism: Arctocebus calabarensis; assembly: GCA_963573935.1. Taxonomy (NCBI): domain Eukaryota; kingdom Metazoa; phylum Chordata; class Mammalia; order Primates; family Lorisidae; genus Arctocebus; species Arctocebus calabarensis. The sequence goes on along the minus strand of CAUYON010072611.1, from coordinate 22,027 downwards.
GCAAGGACTGCTCCTGGGCTGTGATCAACTCCTCTCATGATTTACTCCTGAGATGCAACCTCCCAGTGCTGGTCACCTCCCCATCGTCCCTTGCAGCTGAGGCTTGGGTACCTGATGAGCAAGGATGGTGGGTCAGATGTGCCACCTAGACCAGAATGCGGCAGGGGGGAGCTGGGCCACCCAAGAAAGGACGTGGGCAATCTGGCTGGCATGTGGAGAGCAGCCTGCTGCACCTGCTGGGGGAGCTGAGAGTGGCCCTCGTTCCCGGTGTGCCTGCACTGGTTTTGGGACCACCTTCAGTGAGGCAGCTGGACAAGCTTCAGAGCTTCCATTTGCTTGGACACCGTGCGTGCGACAGAGGCTGCCTGAGCAGCCCCGTGGGGCAGGCCTGGGATTATGGTGATGGGCAAACCCCAGCAAAAGCCACCAGAGTTTCTCTGCCAGTGACAGGACTTAGCAAGAAACAGATTGCGAGTTTGTGGTATCTGAGAAGGTGGTAAGTGCTAGCAAGGCAAAGAAACAGCAGGTAACGGGGTAAACAAGATGTGGGCTACCCACGGGATGGACTGTCATTCAGCCTTGAAAAGGAAGAACATTCTGTCACGTGCTACAATAGAACTTCAAGGACATTATGCCAAGTGATAAAAGGACAAATCCACGAAGTCCCTACAGTGATCAGATTCAGAGAGACAGCAGAGTGGCGGGGGCAGGGGGCGGGGGAGGTGGTATTTAGCCGGGACAGAGTTTTGGTTTGGCAAAGTGAAGACATTCTGGGGCGATGGTGTGACGGCTGTACAACAATGTGGACCCGCTTCGTGCGACTGAGCTGTGAACGGCGAAGATGGTAGATTCTATGTGTATTTCACCACCATTTAAGAAAACCCAGAAAGACGGCTGAGCAGCCACAGCTCCAGTGCGCAGGAAGGGCGGCCTCACCACGCTGAGACCAGGCGGAGGCCGAGGGCTGCCCAGCGGGCTGGGGAAGCACTGCCCGCATGGGGCATCTGCCAGGCCAGTATGTGTCCTTGGGAAACCGGGGCACATGCAGGTCTGTTGGCCTCAGTGGATGATGGTGGACGTCTGTTTCTGCTGCTTTTTTCTGTTTCAACATCTTTTAAATTTCTTCTCTGTGATACTGCTCGAAGATGCAGAAGGCCTCCCCCAAAGCTGCTTTTACCCTGACAGAGAAAAGGTGCCCAATCCACAGAGTCTTGAGCTCAGGGAGTGGCAAGAGCACCAAGCAGGCTGCACGAGGGAGAAGCCCCTGCAGAGGAGGGGCACAAACTGGCTCCCCCCTGCGGCACGCCGGGAAGGGGGAGACACAGCTGCCAAAGACAGGAAAAAGAAACAGTTCAGACGCTGATGAATCCTTTCCAGGGACAGCAGTTCAGAGTAAGGAGGGCCTGAGCTGGGCCGGGGGGCACAAAGGGCCAGGAAACACAGGCATTGTCCTGCCCAAGCCCCTGCCCAGAGGTAAGGCAGAGTTTGGCAGCAGATGGGAACTGGGCATAAGCTGGCGCCCAAGCTGCAGAAACTGCCCACAAGGAGCCAGCAGCAGTGAGGCGTCCTCTCGGGGCAGGGATGGGCCCTCATGGTGGCACAATGTGCAGGGCCTGCTGGCTCAGAGCCAAACACAGGCTGGCCACAGCCACTGCTGGACCCATGGGAAGGCACCTGCAGGTAAGCAGTCAACCAAACCCGGAGCCTGAAGCCAGCTCAGCAGCTGAACAGACCCCAGGGCCTGTCAGAAGGGGCCTGAGGACTATTTAACGAGCATTCGACAAAAAATTGGGAGAGACAGGCTCGGCGACCATAGCACAGTGGTTACGGTGCCAGACACATACACTGGGGCTGGCGGGTTCGAACCCACCTGGGCCAACTAAACAACGACAAATGCAAGAAAAAATAGCCAGGCTTTGTGACGGGCACCTGTACTCCCAGCTACCTGGGAGGTTGAGGCAAGAGACTCGCCTAAGCCCAGGAGCTGGAGGTTGCTGTGAGCTGTGATGCCAGAACACTCTACCGAGGGTGACATAGTGAGACTCTGTCTAAAAATAAATAACTAAAATTGGGAGAAACAGAACAAAGAAAAAATCCACTGCCTAGAAATAAAGCTGTCAACTGAACCAGGCACGCCCCTGGGCTGCTTTTGCAACTCCTGCCACCACAGACGGGGGTGCACTCCTCACCTCTGTGTAGGTCCTCACACACCCGCTGAGCCCAGGATCCGGAGCAGGTGGTTTTGCTCTGGGAAATGGACTTACACTGCAAAAAACATGTTTCGGTCAGTGTTAAACCCAGACGCCACAGGGGTCCCAGGAGATTAAAATGGAGCTGAAAGTTCCCTGTCCCTAGGAATGCTGTAGCCGTGGTATCTGCGTGACTCGTGGTTTGTGGAGTGCCATTAAGCAGTGCAGAGCCTCAGCCCCAGAGCTCCCGCCCACTTTACCTCTGACACTGTATCTCCACTGTGCCCTTTCTGGGCTCACATGAACACTACATCGTGCCATAGCTGCCCCTGGCATTTGAGTTTCAGCCCGGGAGCCACAGGCCACACTGCACAGCCTCGGTGTGCCACTGGCAGTGCCCGAGGGTGTCCACACAATGAAATCACCTAATGACTTGGAATGATGAGTTCCTCAGGACATCACTGGGTACCACACCAAGTTCCACCCAGCTAGCAAACCTGCACAACATGTGGCAGATGACATGGGGTCACTGTGGAACGTTCCAGTCGGCACTTCGTTTCTCCGTTCAGTGAACTAACCACACCCTCTGTCAGTCTGTTACTGACTCCCAGTCCTTCACCGGCTCATTTGCAGAAGTTGCCTTGTCCTAAATCTTGACTCTGTGCCAGCTTTGTATGCGAAAAAAGAAAGGGAAAGTGCCTTTCTGACACCACCTGCTGACAGCCCAGGGTGTCCTTCACTGCACAGAAAAACTTAATTTTGATTTCGCCACATCCACCCATGTTTTGTCCTAGGGTTTATGCATTTGGGGTCTTATGTCAACGCCTTCCTCCCTTCCTCCCCCGGTGACAAAGCGCCTCATGGCCACACCCTCAGAACCCTCTTCCCTAGGGCCCCCTCTTATCTAACCCCCAGCAGCCTCCTGCTCCTGGAACTGTTCCTGTCCCCCCCCACCCCTGCCGGCCTCGTGTTGCCTCCACTCCTCTGTGGCATCGTAATCTCGGGTCTAGGCTGACACACAGAAAGCACAAACTGCGACCAGCCCACAGCTCATCTCTCGTGTGGAGCGCTGTGCCAAGATTATTACTGCAAGAAAACCTGGCCAGACGCAGGCCTGTGATCCCAGCACTCTGGGAGGCTGAGCTCAGGAGGGTGAGACCAGCCTGAACAACAGAACCCTGTCTCTAATAAAACAGAAAAACTAGCTGGGTGTTGTGGCAGCACCTGTAGTTCCGGTTAGCTGCTCCAGAGGCTGAGGCAGAAAGATCACTTGAGCCCACAAGTTTGAGATTGCTGTGAGCTACGACACTACAGTACTCTATCCAGGGTGACAAAGTGAGATTCTGTCTAAAAAAAAAAAAATTAGCTGGATACAGCCTCTTTGGAAGTATGGAGAATCCTTAAAGCATTCAAAATAGACCTTCCATTTGATCCCACAATCCCACTGCTAGGCATCTACCCAGAAGAAAAAAAAAAATCATTTTATCATAAAGACATATGTACTAGATTATCGTAGCCTAATTTACAATTGCCAAGATATGGAAACAACAAAAGCCCATCAACCCAGAAATGGATTAATAAACCGGGGTATATGTATACCATGGAAAACTATTCAGCCGTAAAAAAGACAGTTTACATCTATTGTGTTAACCTGGATGGAGCTGAAGAATACTCTTTAGTAAAGTATCCCAAAATGCACAGCAAGTATCCTGTGTACTCAAAGCTAACATGAATCCAGTAGACAAACAATCCACACCCACATGAGAGAAAAACTCCATCTGATCAAGTTAGGGGAGGGACAGGTGAGCTCCCACCTGACGGGCACACAGGGTAAGGGTTGTGGCACAGCTCCCGGGTGCAGGACACAACTACCACAGGGACGTTTTTTGTTTTGCAGTTTTTGGCCGGGGCTGGGTTTGAACCCGCCACCTCCAGCACATGGGGCCGACGCTCTACTCCTTTGAGCCACAGGCACCGCCCTACAACAAGGACTTTCTCTAACACAAACAGAAACATTGTAGCCTAATCATTTGTGCCGCCATATTAATCTGAAATTCAAAAACAAAATTAGCTGGGTGTGACAGCATGGGACTGTCATCCAAGCTACTCAGGACTCCAGTGATACTGGAGACCAGGACTTTGAGGCTGCTGTGACCTGGGCTGAGGCCACTGCACTTTGGGGTCTTTTTTTTTTTTTGCAGTTTTTGGCCGAGGCCACCACCTCCGGCATATGGGGCCGGCACCCTATTCCTTGAGCCACAGGTGCCCCCTGCACTTTGGGGTCTTAAGTGAGACAGAGCAGATACAGATTCTGTGTCTCAAAAAACAAATAAATAATAAGAAAACAATATAAACCAAAATATTTATTTATTTATTTATTTTTTTTTTTTTGAGACGGGAGCCTCAAGCTGTCGCCCTGGGTAGAGTGCCGTGGCATCACAGCTCACAGCAACCTCCAGTTCCTGGGCTCAAGCGAGTCTCCTGCCTCCGCCTCCCAAGTAGCTGGGACTACAGGCGCCCGCCACAACGCCCGGCCATGTTTTGGTTGCAGCCGTCATTGTTGTTTGGCGGGCCCGGGCTGGATTCGAACCCGCCAGCTCAGGTGTACGTGGCTGGCGCCTTAGCCCATTGAGCCACAGGCGCTGAGCCAAACCAAAATATTTAAAATATGTGATTTTTCATAAAAACATATGATTTTAAAAATATATCATTTTTATATGATCATAAAATATATGATTTTTCTATAAGCCAGTTTGTAAAAATATCTAAGCAACCAAAGCCACCAAAATCATCAAAATACTCCTTTTCAAACATGCTGGAATAAAAGGATTTCTGGGGCGGCACCCAGAAAGGTGGCGGGTTCAAACCCAGCCTTCGGCCAAACCGCCAAAAACAAAAGATAGCAGGGCATTGTAGTGGGCACCTGTAGTCCCAGCTACTCAGGAAGCTGAGGCAGGAGACTCGCCTAAGCCCAGGAGTTGGAGGTTGCTGTGAGCTGTGTGACACCACGGTGCTCTACCGAGGGCGATAAAATGAGACTCTGTCTCTACAAAAATAAAAGAATTTCTGACTTTATTAAGCCATTATTGGTTTTTACAGGGAAGAAGTCTTAGATGCATTCAATTAGTAACAAAAAGAATGAAAATATCTTCAAATTACCATTTTTATATAAATACTTACAAAAGTCCAATAACAACACAGACTAGTGCTTTATAGATGACAAAAGTTAGATCTGGAGGGGCTCTGGTGAGGGACTGTCCTGCAGCTGCCTCTGCAGAGGCCAAGTGATGGAGAAACAGGTTTAGGGTAAGCAACCCGTGGGCCCAGGAGCCGCCTGTGGGGCCACCACTCACTGTTTTCAGTTATGTGGGCTGATATGCTGCAGCTCACAGTCTTGCAAATTTTAGTTAAAACACAATTATGTTCTTCTAAGGGTGTTTGCTTACAAAAAAAAATAGTATGGAGAGCTAAGGTCTTAGTGAAGGTGAAAAAAATCTAATTGTACATGGGCAAAATAATTTGTACTAAGAATTTCTCCTGGCTCAGTGCCCGTAGCACAGTGGTTATAGCACCAGCCACATACACCAAGGCTGGTGGGTTTGTGGCCCACCAGCTAAACAATGGTGACATATACCAAAGCTGGTGGGTTTGTGGCCCAGGCCCAGCTAAACAACAGTGACAACTGCAACAAAAAATAGTCGGGTGTTATGGTGGGTGCCTATAGTCCCAGCTTCTTGGGAGGCTGAGACAAGAGAATTGCTTAAGCCCAAGAGTTTGAGGTTGCTATGAACTGTGCCATGGCACTCTACCAAGGGCAACATTATGAAACTCTGTATCACAAAAAAAAAAAAGAATTTCTCCTTGGGGTGGTGTCGTAGCTAAGTGGTTAGTGCACTGGCCACATGCTCCAGGGATGGTGGGTTCAAGCCCAACCTGAACCTGCTAAACAAACAAACAAAAATAGCCGGGCCTTGTGGCAGGTGCCTGTAGTCCCAGCTACTTGGGAGGCTGAAGCAAGAGAATCACTTGAGCCCAAGAGTTTGAAGTTGCTGTGAGCTTTGGCACCACAGCACTCTACCAAGGGCAACATAGTGAGACTCTGTCTTAAAAAAAAAAAAAAAATTTCTCCTTAGAGTATATAAAACGGCCTATGAGGTAAGCACAGTGTAGTATACATTATCTATGACATTTAGATAATTCAACAAAGTGTGAAACACTAAGTATTTAATCCAAATATAGTTCCTATTTTAAGGATTTGAGAGACCACTATTCATTTCCTCATTTTTCTCTAGATCAGCGGTTCTCAACCTGTGGGTCGCAACCACAGAACCATATTAAAGGGCCATGGCATTAGGAAGGTTGAGAACCACTGCTCTAGAGAGAATGTTGTTATAAACATGATTTTACAGCTAGAATAAACCTTGTAAGTCAAATCCTTCCTTTCCACAAATGACACCCTTGAAGCCACAGGTGCACTTTTTATGAGCACCTGCATGTGCTGACTGGCGTTAGCCTCTAAGCTGGGACAGTTGCTGGGGGACCCAGCAGGCAGAGGGAGAAACCCTCATACGGCCCCACACGCTCTTAAATGCAGCCAGAAAGTGCCCTGCCACGAGATTTTATAATACTGTATAAATGAACTATGAAAGGTAACATGTTACCCTACTGATGAATCATTTTCTTATTACTGTCAGAATAATTAGATTTATGAAAACTACAATAAAAACTACCCCCCAAACAATGATGAAATGAAGCAAGCCATTTAAGATTCCTAAAAATATCCATGATCTGACTGATCCCGTGCAGTGTGACCTTTCCTCATTTTTTTTTTTGAGACAGAGTCTCAAGTAGTCACCCTGGATAGAGTGCCGTGGCATCATAGCTCACAGCAACCTCAAACTCGGGCTCAAACGATCCTCTTGCCTCAGTTTTTCTACTTTTAGTAGAGACAGGGTCTCACTTTTGCTCAGGCTGGTCTCGAACTCCTGAGCTCAAGCTATCCACCCGCCTTGGCCTCCCAGAGTGCTGGGATTACAGGTATGAGCCACCCGCCCGGCCCCTTCCTCATTCTTAAATGTGCAGGAGGAGGTCATTACGAACCCTACAGGGCACCGCAAAACATGGAAACAATCTGCATGTTTTACATAAAGTAGATAAGCCGCTTTTGGTTACTGAGCTTTATAAAATAAAATATCCATAAAGCATGGTTTCTGTTTTTAATTCTTTTGATTTGATAAATCAATTGCTTCACAAAAATCCTTTTTAAAGACAACAATCCAAGAAAACATATTGTTACAGTATTCACATTTTAAAGATTGTCAGTTTCAAAGACCAAACAGAACTAGAACCAAGGAAGCTTGCTGAGTTACTTCTGTCACTAAGTGCCAGAGCCGGCTGCTCCGGTGAGCACCTGTGGGTTGCTGCCGGCGAGTCAAGAAAGTGCTCTGTCGCCGCCTCACATCGGTGAGAGACGGATCGTCAACAGGTCACACAGAAAGGACGCCTGGAACCCTCTGCTGGGAGGTTTCCTCTGCATACTTTGCATTCAACTTATTTCACCACCTGAAGTGGAAACACCACACACCACACCCGACCCCCTTGGAGCTTCCTGGGGCACACAATGACACGCTCAGTTCAGAAGGACCCTTCAAAGGGAAGACCCACCAAGAACAGAGTGAGGCCAGAATCTGGTCGTCTGAAATGGAATCTGACAGGGGACCCACTTTACAGAGTCTCTCCATTGTGCGAAGGCTGGAAAACCGGGCCTGGAAGGGACAAACTGACAACAAACGTGCCGGGCGGCTGTCCCCTTAACTGAACCAGCACGGTGCAAAAGTTACCTGAAAGCACTCCTAGTGATTCATGGAGAACGTAAAGGAACTCAGGCTATGTCGGTAGTGCCTTCCCTTTAAACCTCTGCCCTACTTCTCTGAATTTAGTTACATAAGAACTTAGAACTTAAGAAACGGGTTTCAGCTGAAGAGAATCATGGGTGCCATTCAGCACGGATATTCAACTCTCCAGCCGGAGCACCCGGCTACCACCCAAGTCTCCAGATATTGTCGTGCACGTCACCTGGGATGGAATCAGGGGAAGCTCTTAGGAGCAATCACAGCTCACTGAAGCCTCCAACTCCTGGGCTCAAGTGAGCTTCCCACCTTCGGCCTACCCTGTAGTTGGGACCACACGGTCAGCCACTGTGCCCGGCTTGGTAGCATGCATAGATACGCCGTCTACGGCTCCAGCGAACATGATTTCTGGCAGGAAAAAACAGTGGCCAATCCATAAGTCCACATTCGGTGAATGTTCCCACTAATCTGCATGGAAACAGGAAGCCAAAGAGAGAGGGTGTGAGGGAAGGAAGGAAGAAGGGCTGGCTTTCACGTGGCTCACTTTGAGTACTCCCTCAAAGCTGGAATTTAAGTAAAAATAACCTTTCAGACTTGTGTAGATCTGACCTAAAATATTAAAAACTGTTTATAAATAAGGAATGCAATGGCTGCTTAAAAATGGTATTCTCTCCCCAAAAGAGATGCTAATCAAGTGTTTCTTTTAGTTATAGCTCCTGAAATATTTTTTAAGTGATTTCTTGCTGACTTCAAGTTATCTAGGAAATATTCTCCTATGATCAATTAATATATTTTGGGGGAAAAATCAGTTACAGAAAAGAATCTGCACTAGCTCAAAATGTCACTCAATGTGACCCTGGTTTATAACCACCTGAGACTACTGAGTCTCAGGAACTGATACCCTCTGACTGTCCTTTACAAACAGACGGAGCTGTGCCACCTGCATTCCGCTGAAGAGGATGTAAAGGGGTCTGTCCGAAATAAGGTGGCCGCTCCTACTAAACACATCAAAGTGAATCAAAACCAAAGTCAACAAAACCCAGCCTATTCGTCTTGTTACCAGGTAACAGAAGTCCTAAATATTCCAAGTCTTGTACCAAAAAATAGAAGTCCAAAAATCATTCCCAATCTCAGGTCATCAGTGAGAAGGGAAGGCTCTGGAAATTCTGAAACAATGTGTGGAAAAATAATTGACACGAGGGGCCCCCTGCAAATGTGTGTGAACCAACCAGGTGTGAAGTCTGCCATCGTGCCATCCTCACGAGTTTATTTTTAATTCATTGCTACGCCTTCGTGGATATCTGCTAACTACGGGACAACGTTGGGAAGTTTGCTATTTACCCTAGCTCTGAGCCAATAGGGTAGAGCACATTTTATATTAGTTTGTAGTAAACATTCTATGCATAACATATTTCAAATAAAAAAATCCTAAAATAAGACACAGCGGCCTTGGTGAAGCAGCCATGAGGCTGCAGTCAGGTCCCGGTGGCCTGGCCGTGCACGGCGAGGGCTCCTCTTTCCTCACTGCTGGCGCTCGTCCACCTCACTTACCCAAAGTCCTACTTAGCAAACACCTTCGATACATGTTTACATCAGTCTGAGCATTCTATGTAAAGAAAAATTTGAAAATACCAAAATCTCATTAATAGCTTTTTGTTTTATAGTAGTAAACGTAAACCGCTACCTGAGGGAGCAGAGGACTGTAGGATGGGTGCTAACTTTGGGCAGGTTTCTTAAATTTGGTAAATTCGGAACATCACAAATTGAAATAGCAAGCATGTATTGTTTCTTCTCTAGAAATTTTATCCTCAATATAGTCATAATCCAATTCATAATGAATTTATAAAAATAGCTTTTTATCCAATAATTCCAGCAAGGTAAAAATAGGAGTTTCTTTTTATATATAGCAAATGAAACAGGCTCACTGAATATGAGAGAACGCAACTTGCCAACCCGCCCCCACTCACTGGGAGTCCCACCAGCACTGGCAGAGGCGGGTGCAGGAGCGCCTTGCAAACCTGTGGGCTGTGCACATAAACCAGCCCGCTGAGATCTGCTGTAAACCACAGAACTAAATTAAAACTGCATAATCTTTTAGAAAATGGCAGCACTATTCCTTAATCTAACCAGGGACAAGGGAAGGGGTGTGTCTCTCGTCACATTTCTAGAGTTAAACCTTCAAAGAAGTTCTTAAAAAACCCACGCACGCACACACACGCACACTTGAAAGAAGTTGCTGCACTGGCAAGACGCGCTTTAAGCTTACTAGGAAGTACAAAAGTGCACTCTTCTATATCTACATATAAAACATATTAGAAGTAAAACTGTAAAACGTTTGCTGTGCAAACTATGAAAAGTCGGTGGCTGCTCCTCTGTCCTATTGCAGGGAGTCGCTGTTCTCCAGGACGAGCCCGCTGATGTGGGCGGAAGCCAGCGCACCCCCGTCACCCTCCGTGCTGTCCACAGACTCGTCCTCACTCTGTCCTGCCATCATGACCTGCTGTACCGCCAGGGTGGCCCCGTCCGAGGACAGAGACTGGAGGCTGTCCACGTTCATGTTCACAGGCGTGGTAATGGTTACAACAGCTCCTATGGCAGGACACAAGTTTGTTACTATTTAAATTAGTACTTACAGAGAAAAATACTTTATTACTCAATTACATACTGTTTACTTGTCTGAGCTGAAGTTAAAACTCCTTTATGTTTATGAATATTCAAAAGGATTTAGGAAAAGTGTTTTTGGCCGAGCTCAGTGGCTCACACCTGTAATGCTAGCACTCTGGGAGGCCCAGGTGGGTGATCGCCTGAACTCATTGGTTTGAGACCAGCCTGAGCAAGAGCAAGACCCGCTTCCCATCTCTAAAAACATAATAGCCGGGTGTTGTGGCAGGTGCCTGTAGTCCTACCTACTCGTGAGGCTGAGCCCAAGAGTTGGAGGTTGCTGTGAGCTATGATGCCACGGCCCTCTACCGAGGAGGACAAAGTGAGACTCTGTCTCAAAAGAAAAAAAAAAAAGAGTGTTTCTGAATCAGCCTCAGACCATTCTTAGCTAATAAGAATGGCCTCAGTGGAGATGAGGACTCTCAGGAACAGAGATTCCAGGGCCAAGTGCAGTGACTCACACCTGCTGAGGTAGGTTCCAGACCAGCCAGAACAAGAGTGAGAGACCCCATCTCTAAAAACAGCCGGGCGTTGTGGCGGGCATCTGTAGTTCCTTCTACTGGAGAGGCTGAAAAGAGGACTGCTTGAACCCAGGAGTTTGAGGTTGCTGTGAGCTATGATGCTACCCACAGCACTCTACAAGGGTGACAAAGTGTGACTATGTCTCAAAAAAGAAAAAGAAAACAAGAACACAGATTTGCAGGGCAAAAGTATTGTAAGGAGAACAGAAAAAACCAAGAACATAGGAAAAAGATGTACAAAAGGAATAGAAATGAAGAAACAAAAACGAGAAGAAAACCTTCTAACAGGCCAACCTGGTGCACGGCCTAACAGCAGAGGATGGAAACAGCCCACGTACCAAAGCAGGGCCGAGTTACAGACACAGACACGGATGCTGCGGGGCACTGACAGCAGAGCGGGCCCACGCACGCTGACGCTAGTGACTTGAAAAAATCTGCACATTTTTACTGCAGATGACAGCAAGTGGAGATGGTGTCACGTGCTAACACTGGGACAAGTCTAAGAGACATTCACTCACAGACTGTCACATCGCGCATGCGCTGAGCATGTACAGAAAACTGGGAACCGTGATCAGAAAAGATTAGAAGCCAGGAGAGAGAAAGGAAAACTTTTCCAACTAGTTCTTGCATTAACAGAGAAAAAATATAAATTCTTTAAATATGAACATTAGACTACTACCCATCAAACCTAAATGATGGGCCAGCTGCAGTGGCTCACGCCCATTGTCCCAGCACTCTGGGAGGCCGAGGCAGGTGGACTGCCTGAGCTCACGGGTTCATAACCAGCCTGAGCCACATCAAGACCTTGTCTCTAAAACTAGCCTGGTGTTGTGGCGGGTGCCTGTAGTTCCAGGCTACAGTAAGAGAATCACTTAATCCCAAGAGTTTACTGTTATAGGCTGTGATGCCACAACACTCTACCAAGGGCAACAAAGTGAGATTCTGTCTCAAAAAAAAAAAACAAAAACAAAACCTTAAACGATGGCTCAGCTCCTGTGGCTCAACGGGCTAAGGCGCCAGCCACATACACCTGAGCAGGCGGGTTCGAATCCAGCCCAGGTCTGCCAAACAACAAGGACGGCTGCAACCAAAAAATGGCCGGGCGTTGTGGTGGTGCCTGTAGTCCCAGCTACTTGGGAGGCAGAGGCAAGAGACTCGCTTAAGCCCAGGAATTGGAGGTTGCTGTGAGCTGTGAAGCCACAGCACTCTATCCAGGGTGACAGTTTGAGGCTCTGTCTCAAAAAAATAAAATAAAAAATTAAATGATGAAAGCAATCCAGTTCTCGGGAAAACTTAGCTTTAAATGCATATATGTGGCAGTGCCCATGGCTCAGTGGGTAGGGTGTGAGCCACATACACGGAAGTCGGGGGTTTGAACCTGGCCCAGGACAGCTAAAGCAACAATGACAATTGCCAACAACAACAACAAATACACCTGTAGTCCCAGCTACTTGGGAGGCTGAGGCAAGAGAGTATCTTAACCCCAAGAGTTGGAGGTTGCTGTGAGCTGTGACTTCACGGCACTCTACCCAGGGAGACAGCTTAAGGCTCTGTCTTTTTTTTTTTTTTTTTTTTGACACAGAGCCTCAAGCTGTCACCCTGGATGGAGTGCTGTGGCGTCACAGTTCACAGCAACCTCTAATTCCTAGGCTCAAGCGAGTCTCTTGTCTCTGCCTCAATGCCCGGCCATTTTTTGGTTGCAGCCGTCATTGTTGTTTGGCGGGCCCGGGCTGGATTCGAAACCGCCAGCTCAGGTGTACGTGGCTGGCATCTTAGCCCGCAGAGCCATAGGTGCCGAGCCAAGGCTCTGTCTTAAAAAAAAAAAAAAAAAAAAAAAAAACTGGCTCGGCGCCAGTGGCTCAACGGGCTAGGCCGCCAGCCACGTACACCTGAGCTGGCGAGTTCGAATCCAGCCTGGGCCCGCCAAACACCAATGACGGCTGCAACCAAAAAATGGCTGGGTGGCTCGGCGCCTGTGGCTCAATGGACTAAGGCGCCAGCCACGTACACCTGAGCTGGCGGGTTCAAATCCAGCCTGGGCCCGCCAAACAACAATGATGGCTGCAACCAAAAAATGGCCAGGCATTGTGGCGGGTGCCTGTAGTCCCAGCTACTTGGGAGGCAGAGGCAAGAGACTCGCTTGAGCCCAGGAATTGGAGGTTGCTGTGAGCTGTGAAGCCACAGCACTCTACCCAGGGTCACAGCTTGAGGCTCTGTCTCAGAAAAAAAAACAACTATCCAACACGAAACATGAAGAGGCTAATGGCCCTCACCTGTCCATACAAAGGCTTGGGGTATTCCTGCATAAAGAAAAGTGAGAAGCAGAACGCAGTAACACCGCCATTTACGTACACTTAGCAACAATCCGAAATGTGAACTCCTGTCCACAGAAAGGCGCTCCTGATACACATTCGCATGGTCCTGTGACGGGGAGGGAGGGACAGAAGTCACAGGGAATGAACAAAAGCAATGGCCTGGACTAAGGGGGGTCAGCAGCTGTGCTGTGAGGACAGGGCCAACATCGGTCCTCAGCACCCAGAGCTAGAGAAGAAAGAGAAGCAAACACGGAGCAGAGGCCAGGCTGGCCCGAGTGCCGGCTGCAGACCTGTGCTGTGTGCTCTGGGCTCTCTGCTGCTCCCACCACAGCCTCTTAACTCTCATCCAGAGTGAAGCTGTGTCAGGTGTTTGAGGCAGAGGGAGAACTGGGTGGATTTTGGTTCACAGTATTTTCTGGAGCCGACAGCTAATCTGACCGTGGGGCCGGCCACCCATACCTTCCGTCATGGCGAGTTCACTGGGTGGCGGCTGTGTGACCCCAGATGCAATAGAGTCAGGCCAAAACCTCTGAACTGGCCTGTTCTGAGCAGTTTTCTTCTTTGTCTTGGGGGTCTCTGAACAACTGGAATCCAACATGGGCTGGAGAATCCGTCTTCTAGCGTTGATGAACCTGAGGGCCGACAAGGGGAAGCTTCCGTCAGAACAGCTGCGAAACCTCACGCAGGACAGACACTTCTGACAAACACGCTGGACAGACGGATGTGCATTTTCTGCCGTAATCAATTCATAAGAGGAATCAGACAGCGATTCTCAATTATCTTAATTGCTGTCTAAAAGTCCAGAAAAACAGGCCCTGCTATTTTTAAAAATCATTCCTTTAAATAAGGAGCAAGGCCTCCATGGCACCTTTTCTTTTTTCTTTCTTTCTTTTTTTTTTTTACCTCAACTGATACAGTCCACGTTTGTGAATTAGACATTTATAACGACACTGGTGGTACTATCCCATTTGTGAATTTGACGTTATTTTCTCTAAGTGAGAAAAATGTTACACAGCAACACTTTATGATTGCTGTGGTCACCTTATGCCTGAGACTGCCTGGCAGTCTGCGCCTGTCTGAACACGAGCAGCGAGGCCCGTCTCTGGGTCTGACCGCTCGCCTGAGCCAGCAGGAAACGCGACTGCCCACTCTGGTCTTGTTTCCAGACTATTGTACGTGATGAGCTGGTTCTCAGATGCCCAAGTCCTGAGTCGGGCAGTATCCCCACACATGGCGCACAGCGCCTACGCAGGGCAGTGAGGAAATCCTAACAGACTTCAGCTGCTCTGTGCGACTCAGCACTCCCACCTGCGAGATGACCCCACAGAGGCGGCCAGCAGAAATCACAGACTGGCAAAGCGGGCTAGACGTGGTTTCATGTCCAACGAATACGGCAGCAGTCTCGGAAAACATTAAAAGACTGTTTTGTCAATGTCCATCCCTCTGAGCGCCCCAAGCTGTTGCCTGTAAATGTGAGAAAGTGGGGGGAGGGGTGCTGGTGCAAGGAGGAGACCCAAATCCCCAAATTAAGTCTCCCTCCTGCAGTCAGGGGAGTGTATAGCCAGGCGGTGTGTGTCACAGCCTGGCCTCCCACGCTGCTGTCCTACGCCACTCTGTGGGGTCACCTTGCTGCCACGTGAACAGCGATGGAAGGAGAAGTAACAGGAGCCATAAAAACTTTCATCAACTCAGAACCTGCCCAGATCCCCCGCATCCCTAAGCTAAGGCAGAAATGGCCGCACCAAGCTGAGGGAGCCGGCTCTGTCTTCTTTCTCCATAGTGACTGCTGAGGGCGGCCCCTTGCCAGACTCCCTGGGCTTCTGTGAGCAGCCATGCGACCCTGTTCTTGTGTTATGGAAATAAAAGCATTGCTTTTGGACTCAGCGTCTACTCCAGTCTGTCACTGTGTGACAACTTTTCCTTTTCTTTTAATGCCCCCACCTGCAAAATAACAGAACTAGAACTGAACCAGCTCTTAGGTTACTTAATTTTAAAATTACAAGATTAGAAAACATCTAAGGTAATTACATGAGGAAGTTTTTTTTTTTTTTTTTTTTTCAGTGTTCGCCAGGGCTGGGTTTGAACCCACCACCTACGGTACATGGGACCGGCACCCTACTCCTTGAGCCACAGGTGCCACACCTACATGAGGACATAGTCTAACCATAACAAACTAGAGTAACTTGCTGGTCCCTGTAGTTCAAGAATGACCAGGACAGCGGACAAGGGACTGAAAGACATTGGAGCCGCCTCAGGGGCTGGGAAGGCACCACCCTGATATGCAGTGCTGCTGCTGGGCGGGACGCAAGCTAAAGATGGGCATGTTCCACCTCACTACTCCAGGCTGTAATTATTATAAATGTAAAAGGAAATAGTATGTACAAGATGTAAAACGTAAAAGTAGCTATAAATATCAAAATATTTTACAAATCTGGAATTTAAGAAAGTAATGTTATTAAACTGTTATTAATTTAAAAAGTTGAAAGTTGATATTAAACCTGGTGAGGACTCTTAATCCAACAAGCAGCTAGTTAGGGAGCACAGGACTCAGGAATGGAGAAGGAAAAGCGGTGACAGCCCTGCAGTTCCCAAGAAGGCCCTGTGTCCCTCACCCCATCCAACCTGCCAATCACTAGGATGCGACCCAACACGGCCTTGCAGCACATCACTGCATGGAGACACCAAAACAGGCTCAGGCCGCCACACACATCACAGAGACTCTATACCTAAGCCTTTAAATTTTTGACACTATTTCAAATTTTAAAACTACTTAAATTTTTGACACTATTAAAAAAAAACAGGAAATAACTCAAATAGTAGCATCTTTATTGCCACCCAAATCTGCAAGATAATAAGAGCATTTAATGCAAGACCAAACACACCCCTACATATGTACCTACATGAATAGGAAGGTCTTATTGTTTCTACAGGAACTTCAACAAGTTAACATTTTAGCCTAGTTAAAATAAAAAGACATTGTTTATGAGTGGCAGAATTTGTGCTTTCTTTTCTTTTATGCATGCCAATTTTATTAAGCTGAATTGCTTCCTACATCTGAACATCTCAATAAAAATGTGATAACTGACCCCTGACCACAGTGGAGCCCACACTGAGCCCAGCACCACTTGGCCACACGTGGTAACGGCTGTCTGAGGGAAACACGTGGCAGAGTCCACGTGTCCCTGGGCGGGGGACAGCAGAACTGGAGAAGGAGGCTCTTCTTAGCAAACCCAAGTGTCCTCCTGGGCATCTCTGCCCCAGTAGTCCACCCGATGACCCTGTCCCCATTGCACCAACAAGGAGAGGGACTTTCTTCCTGAGCTCAAGTTGGAAAGTGACACAGGTTTCAAAGGCAGGAGAGCAGCTGAGGGTCCCCCAAGAGGTCAGACTCTTGGCCTGATCACCCACCACCCAGGGCTTGCCTTCTGACATGGCACAACTGAGGACAAACACGGGCATAAAGAACAGGTCCAGTGAGGCAGGCAGGAGGCAGGCAGAAGTCCTTAAGTAGGCAGTCATCACTACCACTTTGGCTGGAAGTCAGCGCTGGCTTGTTCCTAAGAACCCTGCCTCTGGGCCCAATGCTCCCACCACAGAGTTAGAAGAAATTGTCTTCTAACAATTCTGTTAGAAGAAATTGTCTTTTCTTTCTTTCTTTCTTTTTTTATTTTTTTTTGAGACAGAGTCTTACTGTGTCACCCTCGGTAGAGTGCCATGGCATCACAGCTCACAGCAACCTCCAACTCTTGGGCTTAAGCAATTCTCTTGCCTCAGCCCAAATAGCTGGAACTACAGGTGCAGCCACAATGCCCAGCTATGTTGTTGTTGCAGTTGTCATTGTTGTTTAGCTGGTCTGGGCTGAGTTCGAACCCGCCAGTCTCGGTGCATATGGCCGGCACTGTAAACACTGTGCTACAGGCACTGAGCCAGAACTCGTGTTTTCCAGAGTCTCACCATGTATCAGAAGGAGGGCCGCAGGGCCGCTGCCCCTACCTTTCTCCCCCAGCCATCAGGCCCCGGGCTCAGGGAGCTGAGCGCCTTACCAGTTGTTGACCTGGAGCAGCGTCAGATTTGTCTGAGCAGCGATCTGTTTCTTCTCATCCTCAGTAGGGTAGGGGTGCTGAAAATAAAAAGGGGTATTACCATCACCTGCCATTGTTTACAAAGGCAGTCAGGATCAAGCAGTCACTGCTGGGACCCTGTGATGTCAACAGATCTCTAGCCAAACCTACCGGCCATCCCATCCCACAGGATGAAGTGTCTCCTAGCCACAAAGAGTGTCCTAGTGCTGCAGTAGCTGGGCAGTGCACAGACCAAGGTGTGACTTATTGGCCATGTCTAAGGTTTGAGGATGACGGTGACCCCAGTGACAGCACCAGGAGCTGGCCAATGGCAAGAACATTTCTGGGCTGGGCACTGCCCTATGCACTTGGTACCATCTATAGATTCTGGATCAGCCCCACTGAGGCTTCAGGTATGAAGCGCACACCGCGTGCAGGTGGAGCAGGAACAAAGGCGAGCCTGCCCCAAGCAGCACCCGGCACCTTCCACGCAGCTCGCTGAGTCCTCACAAGTACCTGATAGGGTGGTGACTGTCACGGGCTTCCCTAGAGAGGCATGGAGTGCTCACACTTTCCACGGGCGGCACAGCGGGTGGAGGCAGGAACTGGCCAGTGTGCTGGGGGGACACGTTTCTGCCATTGGTGCCTGGGACCTACTGGGCCCAACTCTGCTGGGCCAACCTGCACTACCAGGAGAGAACTGAAGCCAGGGCTGGGGATGGGAGTGTCTGTTGTGTTACCCTTCTTTTATGTACAATTAAAACATTTTACAATAGAGTCCAACCAGAATTATTATTATTAAATTTTTGAGACAGTGTCACTGTGTCACCCTTGGTAGCAGAGTGCTGTGGTGTTGCAGCTCAGCAACCTCAAACTCTCAGGCTTAAGCAATTCTCTTGCCTCATCCTCCCAAGTAGATGAGACTATAGGCCCCCACCACAACGCCTGGCTATTTTTTTTTTTTTAAATAGAGACAGAGTCTCACTTTATCGCCCTCGGTAGAGTGCTGTGCCATCACAGCTCACAGCAACCTCCAACTCCTGGGCTTAGGCGATTCTCTTGCCTCAGCCTCTGGAGTAGCTGTGACTACAGGTGCCCACCACAACGTCCAGCTATTTTTGGTTGCAACTTGGCTGGGGCTGGGTTGGAACCCGCCACCCTCAGTATATGGGGCTGGCGCCCTACTCGCTGAGCCACAGGCGCTGCCCCCGGCTATTTTTTTTTCGTTGTTATTTTTGTCGTTGTTTAGTAGGCCCTGGCTAGGTTCAAACATATTCAAATATACCAGCCCCCATGCATGTAGCTGACACCCCAACCATTGAGCTATGGCACCAAACCAGAATTATAAATAGTAAAATTCACAGAAGTACCAAAAGAAAATGACTTCTACCCACAGCAATGAACCATTTCTCCAAGACTGATTACTGTCTACGTGTGGAAGACAAGGAGACAGACTCTTAAACCGAAAACACTAGAAGGCCCTTGTTTTTGAGCCAAAACCCAGGAGAGTGAATAGCACCAACAAAGCCAGGAGGTGGGCGCTCCCTCTGGCTCTGATCTTAAAGAACACTCAGGGTGATTGGGGGCAGAACCGCACGTCGGCACCAGGTCAACGGCAGCTGCCCCTGCCTGTCTCCTCAGACCAATCAGTGTGATCCAACTGGAGCCCACAGACTCTGCGCTCAGAGTTAGGGAAATATAAATCTGACTCTCACCCTGTAAAAAGCTCATAAAATAGAAATAGGGCAAGAAACAAGAGCACATGAGCCAAAACAAACAAATGATAACAAATGCTGCCTTAGTGTATTTGGAAAACTACACGTGGACAGTACTGCAAGAAATGGGGCCATGAAGAAAGTGGCCTTTTAATTGAACCTTATGAGCAGGTTTCTTAAATTTCTGTCTTACTTTGTTGCTCTGGGCAGAGTGCCGTGGTGTCACAGCTCACAGCAACCTCAAACTCCTGGGCTTAAGCAATCCTTTTACCTCAGCCTCCCAAGCAACTGAGACTATAGGTGCCTACCACTTCACCCAGCCAATTTTTCTATTTTTGTTAGAAATGGGGTCTCACTTTACTCAGGCTGGTCTTAAAGTCCTGAGCGCAGGCCATCTGCCCCCTTGGCCCCTAAGAGTGCTGGATCACAGGCTTAAGCCACTGCGCCTGGCCCCCCACACACACACCCAGCCCCCCAGAATGCTGGGAACACAGGTGTGACCCACCGTGCCCAGCCCCCTACACCTAGCCCCCTCAGAGCGCTGGGATCATAGGCGTGAACCACCGCGCCGGGCCACCTGTTGTTCTTCTTGCTCACTACCTTGCACTCCTAGAAACAGCACATAGAGACCATGACACCAGAGCAGAGCCTGTGCTCAGGAGAGGGCCACCCTCTGTCCCAGGAGGGGGTTCCCCTCCCCTCCAAGGCTGCTCAGGACATCACCTGCTAGTTTCAAGCCTAAGAGCCAATGGCTTCCCTGGACCTCTGGCCTCCACCAAGGAGCCTAGTGTAGTCAGAGGAAAGAGGAGCACTCAACCACAGGCAAGCTCAACTCCAGAGGGACACGGACAGTGAGATGCCACTGGGCTCGCTGTGCCAAGGACAAACACAGGTGTCAGCCCCAGAAGCCGGCAGCCGGGAGAGGCGACTACAGGAAGGGAGGGTTGAATGAGGCCACAGACAGCCCTGCCTATAGCAACAGCACACGCTGCAGACAGGAAAGCAGGAGGGAGGCAGGAGGATGTGAACAAGGCCCTGGGAAGACAAGCGTCAGCAGTGATGCTGTGAGGGAGAGGGTAAAGCCTGGCTTGGCCAGGAGGACAGGCCCAGCCAAGGGAGCAAGTGCTCCAGAGTGCCCAGAGGGAGTGGACGCTGGCCAGAGAGCCCTGGGAAGACTGTCTGAGGCAGGGGAGGGCTCTCAAGCCTGCAGGCCGGGCCCCGCCCAACACCAGATGGGCTCGCCCTCCCCCTTGGAGCCCAGTTTGCCGCCATGGCCTGTGTGCACACCCCGCCCGGCGGTGCGACTGGTGAAGGTCCCTCTGAAAGCTGCCCTGGGTCAGGGGGTGGCAGTGACCGTGTCATGCAGAGTGATGGGCATGCTTTCCCCACTAACCTGGCAAAGTGTCCCTCTCTGTGCTTCCTGTTCTGGGGACAAGGAGAACCTGCCAGTGAAGCCCAGGCAGGACAGAGGCAGGCCACTGGACAAGCTGGTGCCGCCTGCTGGGCCACTGGATCCATGTTAAACACGCCCACCTGCTGTCCCCTGGTAATGCTCCACCCCACGTCTGTGTCCTCGTAGTGTCCCTTGCACCGTAGGCCCCTCAGTGCGTTCAGGTTCTTGAAGCAAAGACCCTCCCTCTGCTCCATGCTGCAGTGTCACAGACATGCAGCCTAACACTGGTGCTGAGTCAAGCCCAAGTCCATTCTCCAAGATGTGTAAGCCAGACAGAAAGCCTCTCGGGGCCCACATCCTTACCCCTATGTGCTGGAAGAGCCAGGACCGCATCACGTTTGTGGCATGCTTCGGGAGAACGCCCCTTTTATTCTTAGATGAGCTGTCATCTTGATGCAAGATGCTCAGATCTTGGTTTAGCTGTAACTGAAGCTTTTAGACAATTGAAAGATCATGTCAGAAAAGACAGAAAATAAGACATACCCAAGTAGCTTACCACTCACATGGAGGAAATGACCAAGGTCCTATAGAGAAATGACTATTTACAGTGAAGGCACACACTGGACCCTACACAGATTGATCTTTTGGGGACACAGCTCTGTCGGCATTGTAACTCTAAATTAATGACGGTCTGCATGGCCCCCTGCACCTGGAGAGGCTGATGGGAAGGGTGCTAAGGCCATTGAGCCCCAAGCCAGCCTCTTTGCAGGCAAGGGACACCCACGTCCTCTCACCCATCACCTGTTTCCACCTACGCCTCTGTAGTGAGGTGAGAACATCAATTTCCTTGCCTAACAGAGATCCCAAGCAACCAGTGACAACACCCAGGGGCACTAGGAAGCCACACGGCAAGAGCAGGATGCTCCAGAGGAGTAGAGTGGACAGACACACACCGCGCAGGAAGCCACGGAGACTCAGAGCAGGTGGGGTGCTGCTGGAGAATGGGGACCAAACACCCCATTCTTGGCAAAGGAAAGTACCCCCAGAAAAAGAAGAAAACTAAAAAGTAAGCTGAGTGAGCTGGAACAAAGAAAAGTCAGCTAGTTTACATTTAAGCTAGCCATTGCTAGCAAGCTTCTTGCCTTTTCTGAAATTCTAGCCTGTTGGGGACACAGCTTACAAATACCCTGCTGGGTCTGTGAGCACTCTGTGGAAAATAATGGCCATAGAAGATTATGGCAAGAGATTATGGCATAGAGATTATGGCAAGTCCTAGTAAAAGATACATCTTCTAGGGTGTTTCCTGCCCATTAAACAGGCAAA
>CAUYON010072610.1:0-13621 GCA_963573935.1 Arctocebus calabarensis | reverse complement strand
TTTGAGATATCATCTAACTCCAGTAAGATTAGCCCACATAACAAAATCCCAAAACCAGAGATTTTGGCATGGATGTAGAGAAAGGAGAACACTTCTCCACTGTTGGGAATGCAAACTAATACATTCCTTTTGGAAAGATATTTGGAGAATACTTAGAGATCTAAAAATAGATCTGCCATTCGATCCTATAATTCCTTTACTAGGTATATATCCTGAAGACCAAAAACCACATCATAATAAAGATATTTGTACCAGAATGTTTATTGCAGCCCAATTCATAATTGCTAAGTTGTGGAAGAAGCCCAAATGCCCATCGACCCACGAATGGATTACTAAATTGTGGTACATGTATACCATGGAATACTATGCAGTCTTAAAGTCTTTACCTCTTTTGTGTTTACATGGATGGAGCTGGAACATATTCTTCTTAGCAAAGTATCTCAAGAATAGAAGAAAAAGTATCCAATGTACCCACCCCTAATATGAAGCTAATTTGTAGCTTTCATATGCAGGCTAAAACCCAATTATAGCACAAGAATACAGGGAAAAGGGAAAGGGAAGGGAGAGGAGAGAGGAGGATGGGTGGACGGAGGGCAATTAGTGGGATCACACCTACGGTGCATCTTAGCAGGTTACTGGTGAAACTTATTAAAGGTAGAGTATCAATGTCTTTATATAGTGATCAAGAAAATGCCATGAAGGCTATCTCTAACAGTACAATCAAAATATTTCTGATTGTATATGAAGCACATTGTGCCCTATGATTGCACCGATGTACACAATTATGATTCAATAAAATTATTTTAAAAAAAGAAAGGAGATGGATTACTTCATCTTGCTTCCTTTATTCTTTCACCTGTCAGGTATTTGTCAAGTCCTCCACTGCACAAAGCCCTGTGCTAGGACTTTGCAATATAATTATGAACAAGGTAGACAGGGCCCCTGCCTTCATGGAAATTATATTTTATTTGGGAGAGAAAGAATTAACAAGCATAATGAGCATCATGTTCAAAGGTCAAAGGCATGAAAGAGTTGAATGTATGAGGAATCGAAAAAGCCCACTGTCATTGGTGTCCAGTGAGGTGGGCCTGGGACAGGGACAGTGACTCTAGAGATCAGAGAGGGTGGCAGGAGCAAGGTTGCAGAGTGTTGCAGGATCTTATAAACAGGTCAAAGAGTTTCTGTTAGTTCCAACCCCCAAATGGAAAGATATTGAAAACTTCAAGCAGAAGATGAGGATTTGTTAAATATGAGAATAGATTAGAGGAAAGCAATATGGCAGCAGGAATATATGTCAATATATTGGAACAATCTTGGCAGGAGATGATAGTATGGGGGCCACATGGACAGCAGTGAAGAAAAAATAAGGTAGCATTTTTAAGAGATACCTCAGATATGAAATCCAAAGTCTTGTTGACGGATTAGAGTAAGAGATGCAAAGGAAGAAAGGCAGGTTGACATCCAGGTGGATGTTGGCCAGATGAACTAGTGTAAAGGTTGTGGCATATCTAAGATAAACAAATGAGTCCCTGTGGGATGGGTGGGGGGGACTCAGCTGACTTGGACATATCTCTTCTTTTCTTCTGAATTACCACCCCCCATTTAGACAGTGCCTTTTGCAATGGCTAACAAGCTATTTGGTAGCATGCTGAAGTTCCCTCCCAAATTTTTTAAATTAATTTTATTATTTATTCAGGAATAATACACATACATGATTTGAAGAACAAATAATATAAGTTTCATTGAGTAAGACATGCATCAAGAAGTCTTGCTTCGACCTGTGTCCCCATCCACTTTGCTACCTATCCATTTCACCATTTTTAGATATTCACCTGTAGCAGGTCTGGCTGTGCAAAAAACTTAGTAGCTTCAAACAACTGTTTACTTAGCTTATGCTTCTGTGGTAGGCTGAACAGTTCTCCTGGTATGAGTGACCTTGGCTAAACTCAATTGAGTAGGTTTATGTGTCTGGCTCTTGGCTGGAGGCTGGAGGACTTAGATTGGTATGGTGGTTATATTGCATTCACTTAGCCTAGCAGCAAATACTTCTTAGAATTCCTTTCTCTGTGTACTTCTGGATTAGGGAAGACAACACAAGATATCTGCACAGTGTGGGAGGGTAGAAGTGAAGCAGCAGCTATTGCACTTCACTAGTCAGGGCCCAAGTGCTGCTGCAGCTCAGTCATATCATTGATCTGCTGGCTTGCCCGTCAGCATCAAGCAGCCAGAGCCACAATTCCTCCTACTCCCATGAATCTTCTCCAGCTTCAATGAGTCTTGGGCCAGGCATATGCATAGCTCCATAGCAGAGGGATTAGCTCAATTAGCAGACAGACCTTGGTTCCAGTTTGCCCTCATTCTCTCTTGCTTTGTTCCCATCTTTTCTTCTTGACTACCTACTTTGCTTCAGTGACTTCTTTACCCTCTCTCCTTTGTAGTCTCTTCAGTTGTGCAAGGTATAAGTCCTATAGTAAATCCCTTATTCCATTTCACTCTTCAGTTGATAGGCTGCTGGCTAAGGTGGTGGGTGAAGGAGGTGGGGCAGGCAGCCAGGTTTTATGTCTCTCATCGTCTATCAGGCTAGCCTGGGCTTTTTCACATGGTAGTCAGAAGGTTCCAAGAATAACACGGGAAAGCCGGTCCTGACTTCTGCTTGTTTCACATTATCCAAAACAAGTCCCATGGCCAAGGGACAATATGATGCAGCACTACCCAAAGAGAGGGGATAAAGAGAGGTGAACTTTTAGGAAAGATGTAGTAAATGTCACTGCCTAGACATTAGAACATCACATCTAAGTGGCTCAACCTCGTGGCCAGAGATAGGAACTTAGAGACATCTTTCCCACCTAGCAGACTGGGCTCCCTGCCTTTCCCTTTAAATGAACCATTCCGGCATTTTCCCAAGAACTTAGAGTGATTCAAATGATATTGCTTTATATACACATATATACTGCCAGTTGCTACAGTCTCTCTCTGCCTGATTCTTCATTCCTGCCTCATGTGATAAATTTAAGGTAAGCATTACATGTATGGGTTCATTTATCCTGTCTCTCCTGAGAATGACCACTCCCACTGTGTATTATGAGAGGGGAGTTGTTATGGTGATGGGATAGGGTGTGGAATTAGAAGGTAGTTGTGAAAGTGTTGCTCAATTTGGAAAGAAGCCCACCCTATGTAATCAGGCTGTGAGATGCCAAAAGGCAACTTGAGTTCAAAGACGTCTTCTAAGACTCAAGGAAGACTGAACCCTCTCTTTGCTATGTTTCCCAACCCTCTCCAGGAAGACAGTACTATTAGCTAAGCAGAGTAGGTCACTGATGTGGTTTTAAAAAAGTAAAAAGTCCAAGAATAGGGACTAAGCAGAATACCCAACACACAGTCCATAGTAGGAAATGGGATTTGGAGATAATGTTATCCCTCAAGGGCTTTAAGATGGAGTGGGTAGGCTTCCTTTGACTTATAGCCACATCGCTTGGGCCTCTGTTTCATACTTACTCCATTATCCACTGTAAAATAACCACTGGTGAGTTTCCTATCATGTATGTTCTTACAGAGCAAAGCTCTTTTCTTCTAAAACACGTATCTCATGAGTTTTTAGTGATTATCACCTGTTTCTTCCTAGTACACTAAAAGCTCTATGAAAGCAGGGGCATGTCTGAATTTTGCTTCTATCACTCACCTGGCTAACTTGCTGGTATCACCACAAAAAGGTCAAAGTTATCCAGATATGAACATTAACCCACAGTGCCTGCCTTCAGAAGTATGTGAATAGTAGAGGAAAACCCAGGTTTGAATGGCACTGACTCAGAAATTAGACTTTTAAAAATTTTCTAATCATTTTACACATAAGACTGTGAGCAGAGGATTCAGTTCTCAGGGATGCTTACTTACATCAAACTTGGAAACATGGTCTATGTAATTGTAGATGCCAAGTGCATCTATTATTTCCCTTTTTTTAATAGGAAAGTAAATGAAATAAAATGTATTTTTGTACTTGTGTCTGTAGGGCACAAATCTATACTGGTATTATAAACAAAGTCTGATCAACACAAAGACAATATTTTTCTATTATCTTTGCAGAAAATATTATTAAACCATGGTCATATGAAGATGCAATAAAAGAAGATGCAAGCAAAACTGTAGTCACAGAAAGTATTAATGTGCCAAACAATTAAACATTTTGTGATATTTGTCAACTTTGAAAAATCTACAGTTTGTTGTGATTTCTTTCTGTATAGTCAACATTTTTATTCTTTGTGTGAATAAGTCCCCCCCAAACCCAAGATAGGCCGATGGGTAGCCATTTGACCTTTCTGTGCATGCAGTAGACAGTTGTACAAATATTTCAAGAACACAGTCTTGGCTTAGAAAGTTTAATGTCAGTTCAAAATAGCATTTTAAAAATCCCCAATTGATTTGAGGTTAATTATTCTTTCCTCCTAAGTTTGAGTATAATTCAGGTTGGAAAACTGCAGTGAGAAAGGGGGACTATGGTTGACTTCTATATACTGTCTACCTCATAGTTCTATTTTTCACTGCCTCTTTAGGTAGTCAGCAATTTCTGACCTCTCTAAGGTCAGAGAGGAGGAAAAAAAGAAAGGTCTTAATGGCACCTCAAAGCCTGGTTCCCTGCTCTCTGGACCTGGCCCACACTGTCTCCCTGGGAATGTTTTGATATGCTTCCAGGAGGTTCTGGACTGGTTCCTCCCTCGTAAGATCCCTTGATCTAGATAGATCTGGGTACATCTCTTTTTTGAATGGTTGCTTCCTCACATAAGGTGTTCACCCAGAGAGTCTTGCTCTGGCATCCCTCTACCTCAACAATCAGAAATGGCCCATCTCTGGCTCTCTCTCCTGGTTAGCCCACATACGGTCCTAGGAAATCACTGTGCACCCCTTGGGAATATGGTCCAGAGGAATTTTCTACTGCCTGCAACACCAAAACATGGGACAGCCCTCCCTGTTTTATAGGTTCTCCTAAAGGGGTCAGACTCTTTCCCCAAACACACAGTAGTTTCCTCTCAATGGATTAGATGTTACAGCGTAGATAGAATACCATCATCCCCCTCTCCTTTTTGGTAGTCTTAACCTGGCTGGGAAATCAAAATTTTATCAACTAGTTCCTCAGGATCATTTCCTTTGTAAATATCCAATTTGATGCCTATTTTTGGAAGTTCTCATTGATTGCATTGTGGAGCCTGGTCATAGCTTCAATTTAACATTCCATTATAGCCTTAATTACCTTTGCTTCATTTCATGGTACACAGTTTCTTTGTTCCTTGGACCACTAAATTAACTAGCTATAAAGAAAGACATGGTCTTTACAAAAAGCCAGATCCCATGTGTTCAAATTAGCTTATATTTGCTTATTTTTAATTCCTTTGGAAGGAACAAAATTGCACTGAAATACATGCCATACCGATGGATGGGCCTATATAAATATGAAGTTAATTAGTTAATTTCTTTAAATAATTAGTTAATTCCTTTAACGTGGAAAATGTACTGAGCGTCTCTTTTGGGTGAAGCACTCTGCGAGGCCCCCCAAAATCAACCCAGGACAGAGGTTGTATGAAAGTCCCATATTCATTTATGACCCCCTTTTTGCCTAAACTCTTCCCCAAATCCAGAGAAGCTAAAGGCCAGACTGGCAGGAGGGTGTTGCTAATAACACATCAATTCCTTCCCTCAAAACAATATTAATCCTAAATAGCTTGAACGGATAGGCTGTCTTCTTTAAGTTCCCAAAAGAGTTAGCCCTCCTACCAGTTGTATTCATCTCTTTTGGGCACTAGATTTCAATATGATAGCTCTTCTGCCCAAGAGTGGACTTTGTATCCCACCAATGTGAATTCCCATTTTTCCTGACATCTGAACCTTCTCTTCAATTTTCCACCTAGTTCCTCATTTTGAAGTTGGGTTATTTACATTTAAGTTAGGCTGCACAAACTATATTATTTGATAAAATTCTTCACAAGTTCTATTGCGAATGCAAGCAGTGAATAATTCTTAAGCCCTAGAAAAAAGAATTTTTTCCTCTGTGGGGTTGAATTTGGCAAGGATCCTTTCAAGAGTCCTGCAAGAAGGCAGAATCCTTTTTCCTGAAGTGTTAACTTCCTCAATCAAGACAGGCTCTGAAGAAAGTTGGATCTCTCTTTCTCTCCAATGTTGTATGTGGGGAGATGAGGGGGAAGAGTAAATTACTTTCCTGGAACCCAGGAGAATATGAAATGACCTGAGATGTCTCCTCCCAGACACTTCTGAGAAGAAGTTGCAGCTGCCATTTTAGTTTTCTTACAGACAGTATCCTGTGTCTTTGTTGTTGTTGTTGTTTTAATGGCTTCAAGGAGTAAAATCAAATTCATCTTCTTTATGACCATGCCAGGTTCTACATTTTGCTAAGCACCAAAGGTTTTCTTAGGTCTTAAAACAAGTGTCAGGGGTTTTAATTCTATAAAAAATAAAGAACTGGATGTTCCAAAGGCAGACCACACGGTCGCCACTTAAAAGTACAAGTTTATAGCAAATGGCTGAAACTTTCTAGTAATGCTGAAATGATTTTGTATAAGTGTACTGTTTCCAAATATTTTTCAGGATTCATTTGGGAATGATTAAGCTAATGTTACATCTTTTCAGTGTTATGAAAAAGATGACTGTCAATCTGAGAGAGATTTCAGCAGATCACTAAGGAAATAAAACCAACCTGGTCCTCTTTTCCCCCTGGTATATAGAGGGAAAGGGCTTTTGTTATTAGGGCAACTCAGGACATGCTAGTTGTCTGCTATATATCCAAAAGAATGAAGAGCATTCATCCTTGGGAGCTCTCTGAAGAGCTACAGCAGGGCATTGCTATCAGGCCCATGACAACCTTGTAATTATCAGACGGCATGCCACCAATTTGCTCTGCAGTCCTAGCAAGGATAAGCTTCACTGCATTAAGCAAATATACAAATGAAATGAAAACTGGTCAGAAGCATCTGGGAATAGGTCAAGAGAGGAATCTGCAAGGTGTAGCTGGCCAACAGCTGAATGGGTGTTGTGAGGACAGTGTGCCTATTGGATGGACCGCTGCCTGCATTTGAATAATCCCATGCTGACAGGGAGGGCTCCTGAATCTGCTGGATACATTCCCTTGAATGCTGGCCTAAAGCATTTATACATGATGGAGAGAGGCACAGCTCAACCAAGGTGAAATGTCAGAGTAGAAAAGCAAAACAGATGCAGATAAAAAGTGATTTATGAGTCTCTGGGTTGGTTCCCTCATTGGTTCAAGGAGGGAGGAGGAAGACCTGGAGATAAAGGTCAAGGATTGATAGAAAACATTTATAGAATGGTCTCTTTGACTATGCTAATGCAACTCCTAATTAATATGGTTCTATATATTTTAAGGACATGTTACTTTATAGATTCATATAAAGTGTGTTTGTGTGTGTGAACGACAGCGAGAGTAAGAGCAAGAGGGAGAAAGAGGAAGAGATTATGACATTATGTTTGATAGTAAAACATGTAGGTAAATGAGTGAAATTATGGGGGGCCAAAATTTCTGACATCAAAATAATTTTGGGATCAAATCCTAGCTCTCCTTTTTTCAGATATAAAAGCTTGAGCAGGTCACTTAACATCTCTATGACCCAGTTTCCTCTTTGGATGTTGTATTGAATTAATTAATCTTTGTAAAGCATTCAGAATGTCCCTAGCACACATAAGTGCTCAGTTAATATTATTTATTATTCTTCTGATTTTTATCATTTCATTATTCTAAACATGAAGCTTTTAAAATCTGAAAACATAGGTTAGGATAATCAGAGAATCAAACTAATAAGATGTACATATATAAAATATACCATATACACACCATATACATTTTACATTGTCTGTGTATATGTATATATATATATACAAAAAAACTGTATATGCATTTAAGAAAGAAAAAAACTGTATTAAATTTGCAATACTCTTCATGTTTGATTTCTGCCATTACAAGAAGTGCTCAGCATGACTTATATTACTTGTATTTATCTTCTATTATCAGTATATATTGAGTATTAAAACTTTAATACAGCTTTTTCTTTTCTTAAAATGTGCATACATTTTTTGGTACCCTCTGTGTGTGTATGTGTGTGTGCAGTATAGGCCTACTCTACTAATATGTACATATGTACATGTGGTGCATGTCCGGTCTATGAAAATTAGGTCGACTTAAGGAGGTGTTCAATATAGGGAGGCAGTCAACTCTGGAGGCTCTACTGTATATATGAGAGAGAGAAAAGATAGGCTTATTATAAGGAATTGGCTCATGGGCTAATGATTCAGGTCCAGACTGAATCCAAAGATTAGAAATGCAGTTCCCATCCAAATTCTGGCAGACTAGATATTCAGGAAGAGCTTATACTTCAGTTCAAGTCCAAAGGCAGGGACAAGTCCAATGTCCCAGTTTGAAGGCAGTTAGGGTGGAAGAATTTGATTGAAAGATCAGTCTTTTTGTTCTCTTCAAGCCTTCAAAATGATTGGATGAGGCTCATCCATTTTACTTGGTCTACCAATTTAAATGTAAATCTCATTCAAAACCAGTCTTGCAGAAACACCCAGAAGAATGTTTGACCAAATATCTGGCTACCTCATGGCCCAGTCAAGTTGACACATAAAATTGGCCATCACAAGTTAACCCCTTGTCAACTTGGCACTCATGCACAACTCCTTGATCCATACTTAATTATTATGGCTATAATTCTATCTAATTTGATACAATTATCCTACATACAAATACACTAATCCCTTCCTCAGAAAAGAAGATTAAGTCTTTGAACCTCAAGTGATGTTTATCTTTCTTCTTGATAACCTATAACTTAAACACTATAATGTAATTTACAATACTTCAATACTATGATATGGGGTCAATACATCTTATCTTACATGATAAGAGCATAAAAGAAAAGAATATGAAGATATTTGAGACATAGGCACATATTCATGACAAAATAAGAAGGAAATACTCATGACAATTTCAGTCCTCATTTCTGGAGCTGGTCATGTCGACAGTCACAACTGGCATTTTTTAACCACTTTCTTTCACTACTCACTCATTCCTGCATTCCCATTATTAAGAAAGTACCTCAACTGAAGGTGGGTTTTTTTTACCTAGGGGTCTGATGCACATCTTTATTCCAGAAGGGTCTGGGTCGTTAGTAGTCTTGCTTGGATTGGATTGTTACATTTTCCATTGACTTTAATGGTAAGGCATACACTAAGAGATGGCCTAATGGATCTGTTGTAGTCCTGTAATTCAGACATTCTCTGTCACCTCCACTTGGAGTATTACTCCAATTTCCCCTTGTAGTCAGGCTCAATCACTCCAGCAAACACTGTAGCCCCTTTCTTTGCCTGTTGGTTCAGAGGCATAAGGAGTCCAAAGTGGTTGAGAAAAGAAATACCAGAAAACATTAACAAGTGGAAGAACATATCATGCTCATAGTTGGGAAGAATCAACATTATTAAAATGTCCATACTTCTCCTAGATCTATAGATTTAATGCAATCTTCATTAAGACGCCAATGTCACACTTTGAAGAACTTGAAAAAAAAGTTCTTCATTTCATATGGAACCAGAAAAAAACATGAATAGCCAATGCAGTTCTAGGAAATAAAAACAATTCTGGAGATATCACACTTCTAGACTTTAGGTTATACTATAAGCCAATAGCAATCAAAATGGCATGGTATTAGCACAAAAATAGACCTAGATCTACAAAACAGAATAGAGAACCAGAAATGAAACCAGCCTTCATATCTCCAACTGATCTTTGACAAACCAAACCAAAGTATACACTAGGGAAAATTTCCTATTTCCTATTAATTTCCTATTTAATTAATGGTGTTGGGAGAACTATTAGCCCAACGTAGGAGATTGAAACTGGACCCTCGCCTCTCACCACCTATAAAAATTGACTCATAGTGGATAAAATATTTAAATGTATGACATGAAATGATAAAAAATACTCTAGAAAAAAGTGTCAGAAAAACTCTTGATGATATCAGCCTAGGAAAAGATTTTATGAAGAAGAGCCCATTGGCAATTGCAGCAACACTAAAAATAAATAAATGGGACCTAATCAATCCTAAAAGCTTCTGCACAGCTAAGAGCACAACAACTAAAGCAAACAGACAACTTTCAGAATGGGAGAAGGTATTCACATGTTATGAATCTGACAAAGGGCTAATAACCAGAATCTACAAAGAACTCAAACTAATCAACAAGAAAAGAGCAAAAAACTTCAATTATCATTGTGGGCAAGAGACATAAATAAGAAGACAGACAAATGGCTCACAAACACGTGAAAAAAAACTCATCATTCCTAATCATCAGAGAAATGCAAATCCAAACAACCTTGACATATCGCCTAACCTCAGCAAGGATAGCCCACATCACAAAGTCCCAAGCTGCAGACAATAGCATGGGTGGGGAGAGAAGGTAACACACACTGTTGGTAGAATTGTAAACTATAACAGCCTTTTTGGAAAGAAGTATTAGAATCCTCAAAGAGCTGAAAATAGACCTTCCATTTGATCTAGCAACCCCATTTCTAGATATCTATCCAGAACAGTGATTCTCAACCTTCCTAATGCCATAAACCTTTAATACAGTTCCTATGGGTCACAAGCCACAGGTTGAGAACTGCTGATCCAGAAGGAAAAAAGAAAAATCATTGTACTATAAGGACATTTGCACTCAAACAATTTTAGCAGCTCAATTTACAGTCGCAAAGATGTGGAAACAACCCAAGTGCCCATCAACTCACGAGTGAATAAACAAACTGTTATATATATCACAGTTTGTTTATTCACTCGTGAGTTGAATATATATCATAGAATACTATTCAGCCATAAAGAGAGATGGAAACATTACATCTTTTGCATTCACCTTGAAGGATTTGAAGAATATCCTCTTAAGGAAAGTATTATAAAAATAGAAAAACAAGCATCTAATGGTACTCAATATTAATGCAAAACAAGTGGATTAACAATTTCACACCTACGAGAGAAAAACATTTAAATTCAAGAAGGGGTGAGGGGGAAAAGGGTGTGATAAACTCTTCCCTGTGGGGTACAATGTAGGTGTATATGGCACACCTCCTGGGCAAATGGCTCAACTGCAACTTGGACTTTACATAACAAGTGCAAAGAATGTAACCTAATTGTATGTACCCTCATATTAATTTGAATTTTTTTAAAGTGTCTGAGGGGTAGTGGAATTCTAACTAATCTCCTGATGGAAGACTTCCACCCTTTGAAGATAAGACCTTTTGGGCAGCATAGCATAATGTTGTGGGAACAGGAAGAAACAGTTTGTTGGTGTATTACTAGCGGTAACAGTGAATAATGCTACTTCCATTTCCACCATTGATTCCTGGTTCCATGAATGTGAACTATTGGAGAAATAGCACCGTGTATTGGACACTAAATCAGAGTACACAGAACCTTCCAGAGAACCTTGTCCCAGCCCTGCATGGTATTACCACCTAGCTGGCCCTATAACTGAGTCTTCAAAAGGCCATTCTACTCTTCTATCAAGATAGCTGCTTCAGGATGGGAAAGAACATAGTAAGACCAGTGAATTTCATGTGCATGAGCTCATTACCATACTTATTTTTCTGTAGGGTGAGTTCCTTGATCATAGGCAATACCCTGTAGAATACCATGACTGTCAATAAGACATTCCGCAAGTCCACAGGTGGTAGTATTGGCAGAAGCACTATATGCAGAGAAGGCAGATCTGCATCCAGAGTAAGTATCTATTCCAGTATGAACAAAATGCTTCCCCTTCCATGATGGAAATGGTCCAGGGTAATCAACTTGCCAACAAACAGCTGGCTGATCACTCCAGGGAATGGTGCCATATTGAAGACTCAGTGTTGGTCTCTGCTGATGGCAGATTGAATACTCAGTGGTGACTATAGCCAGGCTGGCCTTGGAAAGTAGAAATCCATGTTCCTGTACCCATGTATAACCTCCATCCCTGTCACCATGACCACTTTCTTCATAAGCTCACTGAGCACTGACAGGGGGCAGGGAAAGAGGATGACCGATATCATGGAACACTTGGCCTATCCACTAAAATATTAGAATTCTCCTCTACTAATGTCACCCTTTGGTGAGCATTTACATGAGAGACAAATAACTTCACATTTTTTAACCCACTCAGAAAGGTTCATTCAATATACTTGTTCCCCAAATTTCCTTGCATCAATTTTCTAATGTTTCTTCCAAATGCCTGAATATTCAGCCACATCCTTTATGACAAAACATGAATAGGTATGGAATCACGTCTGGACGTTCCTCTTTCCAAGTAAAGTGATTAATCTGGTCACTACTTAAAGTTCTATTCCCTTTACCACTATTTCTCAGAGATTTCCCAGAAGGGGTCTGTGGTGCTACAGCTGTCCACTTTGGGGTGATGCCTGCATACCCTAAACGGTCATCTGCACGCCAGGACCAAGTCTTTTGTTTCCTCT
This sequence comes from Arctocebus calabarensis, assembly GCA_963573935.1. Classification (NCBI taxonomy): domain Eukaryota; kingdom Metazoa; phylum Chordata; class Mammalia; order Primates; family Lorisidae; genus Arctocebus; species Arctocebus calabarensis. The sequence continues at coordinate 1,116 of CAUYON010072610.1, read as the reverse complement.
GTCAACAGTTATAGGGAACTCCCCATAAGGACATGAGTAAAAGCTAGAAGAGAAAAGTCATTCATGATCTGTCTTCCACCATTTTGTCTAACCATTCCCTAAATACACAAGCAATCCCAGACTACTTGCAATTCTTGTAACATACCATGCTATGTTCTCCTGTGCATCCTTTGTACACACTGTGTGTACACACATTTTTTTACTTGAAAATTCTTAAGCATCCTTCAAGTTCAACTCAGTGCCATCTCTTTAATAAAGACTTCATGACTCCCTCATGCTGACCAAGCTTTGTTTTCTCCCTTGCCTTCATTTTTCTTATAATTATTTGTACATCTACAACCCCTTGAAGGCAGGAATCTAGCTGTATATAGCTCTTATTGATTAAAAAAAAATTTCTTGAGCCAGACACTGTTCAAGGCATTGGAACATGGCAATGAACCAACCATACGAACCCTGTCCTCAGGATTCATCCAGCATAGCAGTCCAGGTGGACTAACATTTTAATAACTAAATTGCTAAATGAATGACCATTTGGAGCCATTCTCATTTTACTTTTGAAGACTTCCATCAACAGGTGGCTGTTGGATCCCAGAAATTTATCTAAGCACTTTAGTGTCCCTAAATGACAAGGAAAAACCCCACAGAATCCTTCAAGAGAATTTTCTTTTTTTTTGAGACAGAGCCTCAAGCTGTCACCCCGGGTAGAGTGCTGTGGCTTCACAGCTCACAGCAGCCTCCAATTCCTGGGCTCAAGCGAGTCTCCTGCCTCTGCCTCCCAAGTAGCTGGGACTACAGGCACCCACCACAACGCCCGGCCATTTTTTGGTTGCAGCCATGATTGTTGTTTGGCGGGCCCTGGGGCTGGATTTGAACCCGCCAGCTCAATTATACGTGGCTGGCGCCTTAGCCCGTTGAGCCACAGGCGCCGAGCCGAGAATTTTCTTTTTTTTTTTTTTTTATTAAATCATAGCTGTGTACATTAATGCAATCCTGGGGTACAATGTGCTGGTTTTATATACAATTTGAAATGTTTTCATCAAACTGGTTAACATAGCCTTCACGACTTTTTCTTAGATATTGTGTTAAGACATTTATATTCTACACATAGTAAATTTT
>CAUYON010072606.1:0-15729 GCA_963573935.1 Arctocebus calabarensis | reverse complement strand
AAATGCTTTTTCTGCATCTATTGAGAGGATCATATAATCTTTGGTTTTGCTTCTGTTGATATAGTGAATAACATTTATGGACTTGCAAATATTAAACCAGCCTGGGATGAAACCTACTTGATCGTGATGTATGACTTTTTTTGATGATAAGCTGTAATCTATTGGCCAAGATTTTGTTGAGAATTTTTGCATCAAGATTCATTAATGAAATTGGTCAGAAATTCTCCTTTTTAGTTGGGTCTTTACCTGGTTTTGGTATCAGGGTGATATTGACTTCATAGAATGTATTGGGGAAGATTCCTTCCACCTCAATTTTTTGGAATAATTTCTGTAATATAGGAATAAGCTCTTCTTTGAAAGCCCTTCCTCTTTTAAACACTGGTGTTCAGGTGTTTCTTTCTCTCCACTGGGCCTTGTTTTCCTGAAACAATTAAATTCTGACACATCTATGGCTATGGTTTGAATGTGTCCCCCAAATTTCATCTGTGGTAAACTTAATTCCGAAATTCATATGTTGATTGGAATTGGGGCCTTTGGGAGGTGATTAGGCTTACATAAGTCATCAGAGAATGAAACGTTAATGAGCATGGCATCATTACATATGCTATACATATTACATATGGCATAAGAGAATCTTCTTTATATTAATAACAGAAAGAGAGACCTGAGAATACGCCACCATGTGATGCCCTTCACCATTTTATGACACAAGGGGCCCCTTACCAGATGCCATGCTCATTAATGTTTCAGCTTCCAGAACTGCGAGCTAAAGAAATGTCTTTTCTTTATAAGTTACCCAGTGTCAGGTATCCTGTTAAGTAACAGAAAGCAGACTAAGGTGTCTGTGAAAGCCTATTAGTCGGACTAAATATTTAGAAACCGCAGTGATTCTCCCTGGAACCTATTTCCATACATTAATTTCCTTAATCCTTACAGCAACCCTTTGAGAGAGGGCCTTTTTTTGTTTTCATTTTTTTTTTTTTTGTGACAGTCTTACTTTGTCACCAGGCTAGAGTGCAGTGTCATCATCATAGCTCATTGCAAACTCAAACTTCTGGGCTCAAGGATCCTCCTGTCTCAGCCTTCTGAGTAGCTGGAACTACAGGCCTGTGCCATCATATCCAGCTAATTTTTCTGTTTTTTTTTTTTTTTTTGTAGAGATGGGGTCTTGATCTTGCTCAGGTTGGTCTCCCACTCCTGACCCCAAGTGATCCTCCTGTCTCAGCCTCCCAAAGTGCTAGAATTACACGCACGAACCACTGAGCCCAAGCTGAAACAGGTTATGTTACAAACATTTTAGAGTTGAGGAAACTATGACCAAAGTTGGATGACCTGTCCAAAGTGATAAAAACTTTGGACTTTCATATAGGAAGCAAGGACAGGCCTTGAGCCTCTGTCCTCCCCACACCCTCTCGCACACTTGCACACTCTCACATATTTGCTACTTCTTTCTTGGTAGGGTGCACCAGTAAACCTTCCCTACTTGTATTGCTGAAGACAGTTTAAGCTCATAACTAAATTCTTATTAACAGTAAGGACCAGATTCTCCTTTTTACTACTGAAATCACACACCAGATTGGAAGACACCTGTTAGCCAGAAAAACCCAGTTTCATATATTCATCTTGCTGCTCATGACACAGCTGTCTGCTATTGAACATCTCTGTAAACAGCTCCACACTAAACCACGCTCACCATCTATGTCAAGAAACAAGCATGGCCTTTGTGTTTAGAAAGTACTGAGTCTTGGCTCAGCGCCAGTGGCATAGTGGTTACAGCGCCAGCCACATACACCAAGGCTGGCGGGTTCAAACCCAGCCCAGGCCAGCTAAGCAACAATGACAACGCAACAGAAAAATAGATGGGCGTTGTGGCGAGTACCTGTCCCGGCTGCTTGGGAGGCTGAGACAAGAGAATCACTTAAGCCCAAGAGTTTGAGGTTGCTGTGAACTGTGACACCACAATGCTTTACCAAGGGCAACATAGTGAGACTGTCTCAAAAAAAAAGAAAAGAAAATGATAGATAAAGAAAACAGGCAAAGGGGAGCCATAAAGATATGCATAATTGGAGTCCTCTAAAAACAAAAAGAAGTACTGAGTCTATATTTCTAGGCTGAGAAACATTTCCAGAGAAAAGTTCAGCCAAAGTTGCCAAAGAGGATAAAGATAAACTGAAAAGATAACATTTATTGTCATATAGGGACTGGTTGGAAGGGGGTCCTTGCCCTTTGCTGGCTGTACCCATTGCTGTTCCCGCAACAGACAACAGAACTTTCCACAGTCAGCTTCCATTTCTCCAGTGTAACAGGCATCCAAACTGCACCAGTGTCTTTGGACCACTGAACATATGTGGCAGTCTTTTCATCAGACAGACCTTTGGGAAACTGAACAACATCCTCAGAAAAGCAGGTCACAGAAGGCTTCAAAGAGAGATAGAAAAGGAAGAAGAAGCAATTGTCTTTACTTATAATCCTTTTGGATTTTCCCAATTTAAAGAAATGTCTTTCCTATTTGAGAGTTTTGAAGCACAACACGTGAAATGAATGAAAACCTGGGATCAAAATCATCATGCAAACCTAAATGCCTAAAGTTCATAATATCCCTAAATCTGTATTTTTATTGTTGTTGTTGCAGTTTAGCTGGGGCCAGGTTCAAACCCACCACCCTATATAGGGCCTGCACCCTACTTCCTGAGCCACAGGCACTACTCCTAAATCTGTGTTTTTAAAAGTCTTATATAGTAGCCAGACTCCACCTGGCTCTCCCTATGACAACCTTCTGAGTTGCTCCCCCCACCCTTTTGCCAGGGGCTCCCGTAAAGCAGTGACTCCCAGGGAGTGTTTCTGTGGAGATTTAAAATATTCCACCAGTTTCCACTGTATTTTTCATTCTGAAGAGTGGAGTACTTAGTTGGTGTTGAGACTTAGAAGGAAGATTTTGTCATGATGGGAAAGAAGTTCCTTTTATTTCCTTTGGGCTTAATTTCTGTCAAGAAGGAGTTCAAAGGTGAAAGTAGGAGAAGCTGCTCCAAAGGCTTTGTTCCCAGGAATATAGAGTTGTTTCTGGAATCTGGAGTTTTCTGTTGGTTGAGCTCACTCATAGAGATTGGTGCTTGAAGTAAGACATCAGGGACTGGGTAAAAAACAAAGAGGGGGAAAAACATGCACATGAGGTGTGAGTTGCATGCTGTAGCAGACCGCAGATCCAAGGGAGATGTGTGGGAGAGAAATCCTCACAGCCCTGACAAGAATGCAGCCATCTTGGAGGACAGCTAGTGATAAAAAACAGGTCAGAGGCCAAATGTCATGACCACAGCAACTCCCTCCCCACACTCCTAGAATGCTCATGGGCCAGTGTTCCTGGAAAACATCAGAACAATCAATCTCCTACCCTGGTCCTGGGTGCAAGATTAACACTTCTGTGGAAAGGAGTAATTCTAAGATCTGACCCTGAATAAAAATGACTTCCCTCACCTCTCATAACCCCCACTCGCATTCCAGCTACACAAATTAAAGTCTTTTGAACTGTGTGAAATTGAGCTGACTCCTGGCCAGACTCCACTCTGCTCTTTTTCTCTCTGCTCTAACAAAGCTTCTCTGATGCCTGGACTGGCCTCTTTTTACAGATCTTTCTCCCCAACTCTATCCCTGGTCCCCTCAAGAACTTGCCATCCAACCACAGGAGGGAAGAAGTTAGTGGTGGGCCTCCAGTTAGCTTCACTCATCTCAGCTTTCAAGCCAATGTCACCATCCTCTAAGAGTGGCCCTGGCCGGAGACTCAGTAAGGCAATGGTAGGAGGTGCACCGCTTCCCTGGGACATGATATTCCTCCAATCATGCTCCCACCAGCTGGCAGAGACTGGGCAATGTCTGTGTCCCAGCCTGCTGGCTCCTGCTGCCAACTTGGCCACCTCCCCTGTCCTCTCACATGAGTTATTCCCCAAATACACTCACTGTTTCAGCAGATGCTTCCCCAGCCTGCAGTAGTACAGCTGCCCCCACCCAGTCAGCGTGGTGGTGTAGACAACCCACTCCACACACAGGCTGTGAGCTTTCGCCTCCTCAGGTTTCAGTGTTCAAGTCCCTGGTTGGAATTTGTCAGATAAGGAATGTGTAAATCTGAATGAAAGGGCATCTTCCACAGGCTTTGGGGAGTCGGAACGCTTTTTAGCCCTTCAGAAAATAAGAGCTGAGTAAAGACTTGTTCTTGACTAACAAATACAGCCATTGTTTAGGTAGGAGATGATGCTAACTGATGCTAAATTAGGCAAAAACAAACTATGTGCTTTTCTCTGTGATGGGGCAGCCCCAGGAAGAGTCAAGCCACAGGGGCGCAATCCCTGCACCCGCGGCCTCCTCTGACTTCTGACCACCACACCCCCTCTTCCGGGAGCCATGCACATTCACTCACACAGGCAAGCAGTCACCAAGGTCTGCTTCCCCGCCTCACTGCCCTGGAAATCTAGATTGAGCTTGTACAAAGATGGCTTGAGGCTTCATTATTCTAAACACAAATTTTGTTAACGCAAATAAACAGGCATTGTAACAAGTGGAAAAATTAACAAAATGTTGTGTACAAATAATCCCTTCTTAAAAGTGACTTTGAAGTTACTGGAAGGGTGTGTAAATGTTCTTTTTCTTGATCTGGAGGCTGGATGCACCGATATTTTTCCATTTGTGTGCAATTCATCACTGGGAAATTCAAAAATATACTTGGGGCATATATATAGTCAGTAAAAATCCAGAGGAAGAAATACAGCACAACAAAATATCAGTACTCTCTGGAGGCTGGGACTGTCAATGATTCTAATTTTCTTCCTTATACTGTTTTGGCTTTCCTCGAATGTTTGCTTTTATAGTTAACAGAATTTGGGGGGGGATTCATTGAGGGTGCAAAGAATTAGGTTACACTGATTGCATTTGTTAGGTAAAGTCCCTCTTATAACTGTGTCCTGCCCCCAAGAGCTGTGTCACCCACCGTGACCCCAGCCCCCCCCACCTCCTGCCCCTGTCCCGCCTTGATCTGAGTTTTTCTCTTATGAGGTTGTGTATTATTAGGTCGCCTCCTGCCTTCAGGTTAGAATACAGTTAACAGATTTTAACGGCTGCGTCTTTCACGTTGGTTTGTCAGCCCAGCGTCTGTGGTTCCGGCAGACCGGGGCCGCCGCCATCTTCCGCCACTGCAGCCCGCAGCCCGCCCCCTCCGCGTCCCCACGGGTGTCCCCTTCCCGCACCCCCGGAGTCCCCGAGCCCCCAGCGCCCCCTCGCCCAGTCACTCGGCAACACGGAGGCGGCGGTGCCCGAGCTGCGGCCGCCGGTGGCTGCTCTGCAGTAGAGGCTGAGGTTCCCCAGGGACATCGGTTCCCAATGCCCAAAACACGCGAGTTCCGAGCTCGTCCGCTTTTAAGTCCGAGCTGCGGCGCAGGAAAGGAGCGTCTCCCACCCCGCGTCCCCGGAGCCGGGGGCCTTGCCGGCGCAGTGAGGTCTTTACCAACTTGCAGTGGGCGCTTCGCTATGACCTCGTGGCGCAATGGTAGCGCGTCTGACTCCAGATCAGAAGGTTGCGTGTTCAAGTCACGTCGGGGTCACGGGTGGTCTTTTTCTTCCTCAGCTACATAGAGGAATGGAATAAGCGGAATTAAAGTCGTAAATGAGAAATCAGGCCTCGTACGAGATCTATCCTCCTAACTCACCTTTTTTCTCTCTGTGGGAATATAAACTGCAATGGCCAGTTTCTGGTGACCGACGGGAGGCTCCTCATCCGGCCTCAGGGTCACCCGGGGAGTCGGGACCGACCCCACCCCCACCCCCACCCCCGCTCTCGGCCCCTCGAGGCCACGCCCACTCCTGGAGCTCACCTGCCCTCACCTGGAAGGGCCCTCTGTCGCCCCAGAAGTGGGCTTCACCCTGAAAAGGACTGATGTCTCCCGCCTGTATGTCTCCTCCTCGCTTGCGGTCAACTTCGTTTTCCTCTGCCGCACCTCCAGGGACTTCAGTGGAGGTCCCTGCGGTGGTCCCTTCTCTCACACTTGAATTGTCATCGCTTTGAGGAGGCCTGTGGATTCAGCCACAGCTGCAAGGCCTGGAGAGGCGCTCAGTGTTGTTTGCTAATGGCTGTTTTTGTTTTAAATCTCTACTGTAATCCTAGCTCTCTGGAAGGCTGAGGTTGTGGTTACAAGCTCGAGACCAGCCTGAGCCAAATCGAGACCCTTCCCCTCTCCCCCACTAAAAACAGAAAAACTTAGCCAAGAGACTCGCTTGAACCGGAGTTGGAGGTTGCTGTGAGCTACGACGTCACAGCGCTCTACCCAGGGTGACAACTTGAGACTTGTTCTCAGAAAAACAAAATCTCTACTTGTCCATCAGTAAAAGGATGTATAAACACAAAACCATCTAAATGTTAATAAATAGCACACTTAATATGTATCCATGTTAAAAATATGGGTAACAATTACAGACACCAACTCTAGGATAGTGCCTACCTTTGAGGCATGGAGAAGGGATGGAGGTGGAGTCTTACTTTTGCACTTTTCATTAAATACATAGCCCAAACGTTGACGTTAAATCTGGTTAGAGAGGTCATAGGATTCAATGTTAAAAAACATGGCTTTCAGGTCTGAATTCATTCCACCTGTATGGTTCAAACCCCCCAGGCAAAGAAATTATAGTTTTTTAAGTTAGCAAACCCCATATGATACTGAGAGAAGTTGAGGTAAATTCTCTCTGAAAGAAATATACTTTCACAACAGGCCTTCTAGTCTCCATACATACATAAAGTTCCAATCCAGGCCAGGCGCAGTGGCTCACACCTGTAATCCCAGCACTTGGGAGGCCCAGGCAGTGGAGTGCCTCATCTCAAGACTTCCAGACCAGCCTGAGCCAGAGTGACACCCTGTCTCTAAAATATAGCTGGAGATGGTGGGGGGGGGGGGCCTGTAGTCCCAGATACTGGGGAGGCTGAGGCAAGAGAATTGCTTGAGCCTAAGAGTTTGAGGTTGCTATGAGCTGTGATGCCATGGCACTCTTACCTAGGGCAACCAAATGAGACTCTGTCTCAAAAAATAAATAAAGTTACAATCCAAATTAACTTAATTCCTCATTAGTATAGTGGTGAGTAAAAAATATATAAAAAGTTCTTTCATAATACATTTTAAAAGAAAATAAAGAAGACCTTATGAGCAAGAAACAGCAAAACAGTAGAAAGCAGATTCATACCCACAGACTCCAGATAAGATTATGAGATACAGAATGCATAATGGATATGTTTAATCTATTTTTTATAGAGGGGAACAAAAAAATGACCATGGAACCCCCCCAAAATTCTAGGAATGAAGGATTTAATATTCAAAATTAGAAACACAATAGCTATGTTAAATAGCAGATTGGATAACTAAAGTAATGAATTAATGAAATGAAATGTGGTGGTTCAAAATATGTCCATGAATTCTTCGGTACTCTCTTGGAAAGGTGGAGCCTAATTCTCTTTGTCACGAGCATGGGCTGGACTTACTAACTTGTATGTAATAAAAAGCAGACGTGTGAGCTGGAGATTAGGTCATAAAAGTATGACCTGCTTGGTCTCTCGGATTGCTCTGGAAAGACCCAGCTGCCATGCAGTGAGAGCACTTATGAAGTCTCTAGAAAGTTCCCAACACCCCAAAAGTGAGACTTTCAAGACCCTGCCTAAGAGTAAGCCCCAGGTGAGCTTTCAGATGACTGTAGCCCCAGCCAACATTTTAGCTATATTCTCCTGAGAGACCATGAACCAGAACCAACCAGCTAAGCTACACCCAAATTTCTGATCCTTAGAAACTGTAGAAGTCATAGAGTTTTGCAACCTTATTTATCTCTCAGCACACTTGAACTTATAGTTAAACTTCTGAAGCACACTTAAATTGTGTTGATCAAAAAAAGAGTAAAAAAAGGGAATATATTTACTATGCCTTGAACTTCTTTCAAAAATAATATAATTAATGATCTTTAAAAATTTTTGCAGCACACCTAGGATCCCCTCATGCCATATCATTGTGCCATGGCACACTGGTTAAAAATCAGTGGTATACTGGCTCAGCGCCTGTGGCTCAACGGGCTAAGGCGCCAGCCACGTACACCTGAGCTGGCAGGTTGGAATCCAGATCGGGCCCGCCAAACAACATTGACAGCTGCAACCAAAAAAAAAAAACGTTCAGGTGTTGTGGCGGGCACCTGTAGTCCCAGCTACTTGGGAGGTGGAGGCAAGAGACTCGCTTGAGCCCAGGAATTGGAGGTTGATGTGAGCCGTGATGCCACAGCACTCTATCCACGGCAACAGCTTGAGGCTCTGTCTCAAAAAAAAAAAAAAAAATAAGTGGTATAACATAATAAATGTTTGATGACTCAAGATTTTAGTGAGGGGAGTTAATTTGTTATGCAGCAACAAATAACTAATACAAATATAGAATTTAAGAAGTTACATAGAAGGCAGAGAGGATAGGTGCCTATAGCTCAGTGGTTAGGGTGCCAGCCACATGGGTTCGAACCTGGCCCAGGCCTGCTAAACAACAATGACAACCACAACAAAAAACATCCGGGCATTGTGGCAGGCACCTATAGTCCCAGCTACTTGGGAGGATAAGGCAAGAGAATTGCTTAAGCACAAGAGGTTGAGGTTGCTGTGAGCTGTGACGTCATGACATTCTACCCAGGGCGACATAGTGAGACTGTCTCAAAAAAAAGAAAAAGAAAAAAAAGAAACAGGAGATATAAAATGTAAAAAACTATTGAGATAAAATATGAATGTAAAGGTCTAATATGAGGCTAAATGGAGTTCTCCGAAGGAGATAAACAGCAGGGGAGATGCTAATAATCGTGATGATCGCTAATAATTTTTCAGAATTGATGACAGGTGAGTCCTGACTCTGAAGAAGCACAATATTTCCCAAGCATGATATATAAGAAAAAGAAATCCACACCTATATACAGCACAAGGAAACTGCACAATATAGGAAATGGGAAAAAAATAAAAAGATTTTAAAGCAGTCAGAGGGGGTGGAAGTCAGATTATGTACCCAAAACACCACTTAGCCTGAAACAGAATTTTCAGCAACAGCAATGAAAACCAGGAAAAGCATACTAATAATTTCAAAGTGCTCACAGTAGGCCATGCCTGGTAGCTCATACCTGTAATCCTAACACTCTGGGAGGCCCAGATGGGTGAATCACTTAAGCTCAGGAGTTCAAGATCAGCCTGAGCAATAGTGAGACCCTCATCTTTACTAAAAATAGAAAAATTGAGGCAAGAGGATAGCTTGAACCCAGGAGGCCATCAGAGTGAGACTGTCTCAAAAAACAAACCAAAAAAAGTGGTCACAGAAAATTATTCCTCAGCTAGAAGTATATGCTCCAGAAATCCTTTTTAAAAGAATAGAGACATTTTCTTTTTTCCTTTTTTTTTAGAGACAGAGTCTCACTTTGTTGCCCTCAGTAGAGTGCCATGGCGTCACAGCTCACAGCAACCTCCAGCTCTTGGGCTTAGGTGACTCTCTTGCCTTAGCCTCCTGAGTAGCTGGGCGCAGTGCCTGCCACAATGCCCAGCTATTTTTTGTTACAATTTGGTGGGGCCTGGGTTTGAACCCACCACCCTCAGTAGATGGGGCCCGGCACCCTACTCACTGAGCCACAGGCACTGCCCCAAGAATAGAAACATTTTCAAACAAATTAAATCACCAGCATCTTTCTCCCTGATGGACCATCTAATGGATTGTTTCAGGAAGAAGGAAAATGATCCAAGATAGGTCTGAGATGCAGGAAGGACTGGGAGGCAAAGAAAATGGTAACCATGGGCTGGGTGCAGTGGATCACACCTGTGATCTTAGCACTGGGAGGCCAAAGCAGGTGGATTGCCTGAGATCATAGCGCTCATGATCATAGATCATCTGAGCCACAGCAAGACCCTATCTCTAAAAATAGCTGGGCATTGTGGTGGGCACCTGTAGTCCCAGCTATTTGGGAGTCTGAAGCAAGAGGATCACTTAAGCCCAAGAGTTTGAGGTTGCTGTGAGCTGTGACACCATGGTACTCTACCAAGGGTGACAAAGTAAGACTCTGTCTTAAAAAAAAAAAAAAAAGAAAAGAAAAGAAAAAGAAAATAGTAACCATGTGAGTGCAGCCAAACAAATCTTGACAATTACAAACAACGATAATATTAAAGGCCAAGCACAAGTGGCTTATGCCTGTAACCCTAGCAATCTGGGAAGCCAAGGCAGGAGGATCATCTGAGCTCAAGAGTTTGAGACCAGCCCAAACAAGAATGAGACCATGTCTTTACTAAAAATAGAAAAATTAACTAGGCCATTGTGGGGACCTGTAGCCCAGCTACTCAAGAGGTAGGAGAATCACTTGAGCCCAAGAGTTTGAGGTTGCCATGATGACGCTATGGCACTTTACCCAGGGTGACAGAGTGAGACTCTGTCTCAAAAAATAATAATAATAATTACAAACTTGTCTTCATCTGTTTTGTGTTGCTACACAGGAATATCTGAGGTTGGATAATTTATCAAGAAAAGAAGTGTATGTAGTTCATGGTTCTACAGGCTGTGCAAGAGACATGGCTCCAGCATCTGCTTCTGGTGAGGACCTCAGGCTCCTCCACTCATGGTGGAAGATGAAGGGTATCTGCTGTGTGCAGAGATCGCATGGCAGGAGAGGAGGCAAGGGAGAGAGAGGAGGAGGGTTCCAGGCTCTGGGGGAAACTCTGATGGGAGCTAAGAGAGCAAGAACTCACTCATTACTGTGAGAAGGGCACCAAGCCATTCATGCTTCTCTGCCACCACCCCAAATACCTCCCTTTAGGCCCTGCTTCCAACACTGAAGATCAAATTTCAGCATCAGATTTGAAGAGATCAAATATCCAAACTGTATCACGTATGGAGTTAAAAAATAGAACTAAAATACAAATAAAATTTGAGAGCAAAGCCTAGCAAGATTATTATATTGTTTAAAAGAAGGAATGGACTTTTTATTGACCTGAGACCACATTAAGTAAAATATAAAATATATCACTAAAAGAGTAGAGATAGTATCAGTGATTGATTGATTATATAAAGGTATCAAGGTTTGAATATTAAAATTAACAGCATTGATTAAATAGGCATATCATATGTAAAATTCCATATATCGCAATTAGAGAACTTTCTTTTTTTTACATGGACCATTTTATAAAAACTTGACTACATGACATGCCTGGACCTGGTGACTCATGCCTGTAATCCCAGCACTTTGGGAAGCTGAGGTAGGAGGATCACTTGAGCCCAGCAGTTTGAGGTTGCAGTGAGCTATGATGATGCCAGTGAACTCCAGCCAGGGATACATAACAAGATGCTGTCTCTGGCTGGCCGTGGTGGCTCATGCCTGTAATCCTAGCACTCTGGGAGGCTAAAGCAGGAGGGTCTATTGAGCTCAGAAGTTTGAGACCAACCTGATTAAGAGCAACCCCATCTCTACTAAAAATAGAAAAATGAGCCAGGTGTCATGGTGGGCATGGTGGGCACCTGTAGTTCCAGACGCAGCTACTCTGGAGGCTGAGGCAGAAGGATCATAGGAGCCAAGGAGTTTGACTAAGGTGTCTGTGAGCCTGAAAAGGACAGGCAGAGAACATCCCTGACATCAGTATCCAAGGGCTTCAGAAAGGGATGCTCCTGGAGGCTTCTGCGGGAAGGCGCTGGAGCCAGGGATCCCTCTGAGAGTGAAGCCCAGGGTCTCTGACCCTGTGCTCATTCTTAGTGTGACTTCTTTCAGGGGTCCCCGGTTTGTAACATCCCCATACACACACACACATCCCCCCTGTGTGTGTGACCCTCCCACGCGACCCCTCTGTGGATCCATCAGTGAGATCCTTACCCTGTGGCTCCGACTGAGTTCAGAGTACCTGTGGGAGGAAGGGGTGGCCGTAAGTGAAGACTGCCCAAATGAGAAAGGCAAAGGCTGTTTGTGCAGAGTTTGCTCTGGCAATGGGGTCAGCCACCAGCTCTGGATGTGACAGAGACCAACGGCTGGCAGAGGAGTGGGAGAGTTTCATGGTGGTCAAGCGGCAGCATCAGGCAGGCGGCCCCCAGGTGGAGGCAGCTGATTGTCCTGGGGGTGCGCTGCTTGTTGCTGCTGGGCTTCCTGGGCTATGGCTAGGGTAGAGACCTGACTTCCTAAAAGGCTGTCTTCAGGCTGGGTCCTAAACACGACGGTCAGCTTCCCGGTCTGGTTGCTGCAGCTTGTGGGCAGGGCTCTGTTTGTATATGCGGTCAGGTCGTTGTCCATTCATACATTTAGTCTCTCTAAGAGTACCCATGGCTGCCTCCTTACAGGGCCTCGACAGAGGCTCACAGCTCCTCTCAGGGCTGCTCTGCAGGTCTCTGAGAGGCCCCAGGGCACTGCACCATCCTGGCCGCTCTTGGCACGGCGTTCCCTCTGGTGAGGCCATGGCACTGCAGGACCCTTGCTTGAAGGTAAGGCCTGGAAATGCTCAGAGTTCCCAGAGGGACGTGCCAGCCGGGCTCCAGTATGAGAAAGACTCATACCGGCATCCTTGGCTCCATAGGGGTGGAATGAGCTTGGCCTTCAGAATTCAGGATGTTCCTATCAGAATCTGCTGCTCCAGAGTGCTAAAGATGAACATGTATTGCCAAAGATGGAGAATTAAACAGCACAAGCCAAGATCTGGAACCTGCCTTCTGTTTCCTCCCACATGGCCATCTGAACTTGCTGCTCAGCACAGAAAACTCCTGACTGTCAGCCCCACCTGCACCTCAGAGGACAGGGAGTTTTCGGGGGGGGGCACAGATTTCAGCCCTGGGGGACATTGCCTGACTCCAGGGGGAGGTGTCTCCATCACCTCCTTGAGCTGCCCATAGAGAGAGAACTCTAGATGCTGAATGTTAGAAAGAAACCAAGTGATCCCAGCCTAGGTCATGCTCCAGGGGATAACAAAACTGACAGTGGCTGAAAATAGAGATGAAAAGTGACCAGGAGGAACCTGGAGTAGATACAGAAACAGGAGATCTCCTTTGTACAAAATAGAGCAATAGAGACCCACGCACTCCTACCCACATGCAGGACTAGAAAGGAACACTCCAAAACATAAGCATTGATCATCTCTGGGTGGCCAGATAACAGATTTTTCTTTTTTTACTTTTCCCCTGTTTTTCTTGTTTTTATGCAACAAATAGTAAAGAATAACGGTAAATATACAACCTGCCGTGGAAGGGCCTGCTTCTAAATCCTGACTCCGCAGCTGATCTGTTACCTTGACAATTAATTTAACCTTCCTCATCTGTAAAATGAGAATAAGAATGGTTCCTATCTCACAGGCAGGGTACATGAGAGAATTCAGTGAGTGAATTAGTGTTCACACGAGTGAACGCAGAGGGCTTCAAACACTGCCTGGCACACAGCAAACACCCAGGCCAGCAAGGTGATTATTATTGTTCTGCAGGAATTGCTGATGTTTCCAAGACTGAGAAACTCTTCGTTAGTTCAATCAGTAAAAGAAGATGTGTATGCTCAGAACTTCGACTAAGAATGTGTTCTGTCACCCACCCCAAGACTCTTTGACCCAGTCACTCTGTGATCTGCTTGCTGTGAAAGGATCATTCGAATCCATGGCAGGTTGTGCTAGGGAGGCACAGGCGCCTTGCTCTTGTCAGGCTCTTCCAGGTGGGGCGATTTTGACCACAGTTAAGGGAGAGAAAAAAGGGACCATGTCATTTTTTTTTGTTGTTGGGGGATGTCACTTTCTTACAAGTAAAATCTCTGACTACCAGCAGAGGGCGCAAGCGGCCAACCCAGGAAAGACTGGGCTGTCCGCTGGAACATCTTTTTCCTCTAACAAAGTACTAATAAACTTTTTAGCTTGAGTAACCTGAATTCACTTACATAGAAAACTATGTAACCCTTACACATTTTTCAAGTGGGCATATTACCTATGGTTGTATCACCCTGAACACTCCCAATCTCATCAAGTGGGCATAGGACATTTTCACCATGATTAAAAATACTTGCAAGGGCTGGCATATTGCAAACAGTAACATTTAAAAATAAAAAGACTATAGGGCGGCACCTGTGCCTCTGTGGGTGGGGCGCCGGCCCCATGTACCGAGGGTGGCTGGTTCCAACCCGGCCGAGGCCAAAAACAACAACAAAAAATAAGAAAATAAAAAGACTGTATCATGGACGGTGCCTGTGGCTCAGTGAGTAGGGCTCTGGCCCCATATACCGAGGGTGGCAGGTTTGAACCTGGTCTGGGCCAAACTGCAAAATAAATAAAATAAAAAATTTAAAAAGTCTGTATCACATCTTAAATACAATAAATTCTCTGTATGTTGACCAGCCCAGGGACTGTAACAAACGGGTGAACATAAGGGGTGGTCAGCATAAGGAATTAGGCCACTGTACTGATGGTAGGAGTGGTGCATGATGGTCTATGAAAATCAGTGCAACTGAAGGAGGAAGTTCCTCAGTGTGGGAGGAAGTCATCCTGGAGGCTCTGCTGGACAGTACAAGTTTGATAATACATTGGAGGTTTTGAAATTGTCTAATAGGCACTCGAGAAATGTTTATACCTTGGGGCAATGTGCTCTAGTAAGAGGCAATGTGGGTGAGAAGGTGCCTTTCTCTGATGACAAAGACTCTGACAAGAGAAAGTGGAAGGAACCACCCACAGGCTCTTTCTCAGGCAAGGCAGTTTGAGTGAAGGAATTTGAGCATCAGGAACATCCTTAAAACTACCCTTTTCACATATAGTATTCACTTGGAAAGTGTCCCCCTGTCCTGGGGTATGCTTACTCCAGTTTAAAGAAGCAGTCAAAACCCACTGTGGGCCAGACATAGTGGCTCACACAGGTAATCCTAGCATTCTGGGAGGCGGAGGTTAGAGGATCCCTGGAGCTCAGAAGTTCAAGATCAGCCTGAGAAAGAGCAAGACCCCATCTCTACCAAACACAGCTGAGCGTGGTGGTGGATGCCCATAGTCCCAGGTACTTGGGAGGCTGAGGCTGGAGGATCTCTTGAGTTTGAGGTTGCTGTGAGCTGTGACACCACAGCACTCTACCCCAGGTTGACAGAGTGAGGGCCTGTCTCAGAAAACAAACAACAACAAAAACAAATCCTCTCTGTATAGAATGGGAAAGCTGACTGAACCAAGTGGTTGCCAGCCTGACCAAGCAGAGGAATACATCCTGGAGGCCCCAGGCAGAGCAAACACCGGGCTCTTTCATGAGCCCAGAGAGCAGGGCCAGAAATCTCTGATCAAAGTCAACCCAAAAGAGGCCTGGAGACTGACTCTCAGATGGAATTCATGCAAAGGGATGAATAGAAATTCTAAAAAGATAAAAGACAAATGGATTCCCAAATAACTTAATTACCAGGAATAACAGAGCACAGTCAGCAGGTAGTGTTCTGTTTTAAATGTTTTATGTTAAATTGTTTCTATTTTAAATATTATATATGCCTATATTTTATTTGACTGCCTTGCTTTGCAATAAGACACTAAAATGATTTACAGCTCTTTAAATTCCATTGTTAGCAAGTCTTATAAAAAGAATTTGAATGTGAGAAAGTGTGAATATTTGAAAATCACCTAATTGATTTTTTTTTTTTTTTTTTTATAAACATATACACACTTTATCGGCATGGTAAAATTGCCGTGGCGAAACACTGCACACACCAACCACAAGAAATTGGGATAAAGCGATTATATTGCCAAAC
>CAUYON010072599.1:0-33322 GCA_963573935.1 Arctocebus calabarensis | reverse complement strand
TTTTTTGGGTTTGTTTCCTCTTAACTTATTTTATTTCTTTATTTCTAAATGGCGTTCCTTGCCCCCCCCTGCCCCCCCCCCCCCCCGGTTGTATTTCAGCAAAACTGAGCTGTTTCTAGTTCTGGCTGCCTCCAGGTCTTTCCTCACAGTGCTGGCCCCACTAGGCCTCTTGACTTTTTAAGCTTCTCCTCCACTAGCATGCCTGAGGCATGGGTTAGGTACCCTCCTTTCTGCCTCCTGTAGCTGCTCAGACTACATTAGTACACTTCCAAGTTATCTTACTTTTCAGTTCCCTTTCTAACCCTCAGTGCTTCAGGGTTTTATTCTTTCTTGTGCTCCTATCAGACTGGCACAGCCTAGCATATAGTAGGTCCTCAGGAGATTCTGAATGAATGAATTAATGAATGTTCAATGGCTATCCATGGGGGGAAAGTTTCAGCAGCCAAGTTAACAGTTAACAGCCTAAAGTGGCCTTAGTGATTTCTATTTAGCCCCATAAGACACTCTTAAATGGAAAGAAGGTGCATTTTGATCCCAAGGTGGCACTAAATTTCAACTTCTTACCTGATCAAAGCAGAGAACTTAATAGACTAACATGTCCCCTAAATTATCCATGAAAAAACAAGCCCAGTAGACACTAGGAGTTCTTAACTCCAACACCGCCACCAAGTTCTAAATGACAGAAGTGAGGGAATTCATCACTGCAATTCTCTGAGTATCTTTCACATTTAGGGTTTTACCTTTTAAATTCATGTCAATTTACCATACTTCTTATAAAATGAAACAGATTTTTATAGATCACTTAGCAGGTAAAAGACCTAACTTCCCAATTCATATGCACATATCTCAACGAGTCAAACTGATTCTTTAGAAGGTGTCCACATTTACTCGCCAGCTTCCCATCCACTTCCCACTCCCCCCAGAGGTGCCTTTGTAAGAAGTATGGGATATATTATGGCTCCTCTACATATATTTCTAAAAACCACGTGTTGGTCATAATTCATGAATAAAAACTAATAATAAAATTTGAAGGAAGGTGGAAAGCAAAGAGAAGAGGCTTTGTCTCCAATAGGAAAGTTACATGAAACTTCACACTCACATACCTAAGGAGCCTGACTCATTTCATACCACCACCCCCATTTCCTACAGAGTTGTCATAATGTTTTCATAGACCTTTAATAAAGAAAAGATACCTTCTGGTCAGTTGTCTCTTGGTATCACTTCATACAAAAAAGCTAAACTCAGTATGTATGTTAAAAGACATTCAATACAACAGTCTTTGGAAATTGAATGCCCATCAATAAAACTAAAGGACAGCACAGCTGGACAATGGCATGTCCTGCTGAATAACATGTAGCCATCAAACAAAATAGGCAGATCATTGCTGTGTGTTACACAGGGCAAGGACTCTGGCCTATGTGGTAAAAGGGGAAAGCAAGGTATGGAACAGGTTATAACTCCCACAGAAGAGATTAAAAGAGGGCCTCTGAAAAACCATGGGTTACTGGAGGAGGGAGATTTGCTTTCTATGATATACATTCTTATATTGCTTAAATTTTTCACCATACGTATTAAACTTTCAAAAGTAAATCATGTGTCTACATACATGCACACGCACTCACACATTTTTAAAACAAAAGCTCACATTTTTAAAACAAAAGCCATCCAGAGGAAGTACAGGCAAAAGAAAAGAGGAAGGGCGGAAGCCTGGTTCGCTCTACCCACCCGACTCACGGCTTCCTGTGCCATAACCCAGCAGACTTGAGTTTCTGTGATTTCTCAATCTTAACAGCACTATGCTTCCTTTAGATGGGAGAGACTTCAATGGCTGGAGAGGATGCAGTAAGAAGCCCTCATATCAAAAATGCAGATCCATTTTCCCAACATTCTTTAGACACTTATCTTTCTGAATGATACTTTTAATTAAGGTACATCTCGAAGCTTCTATTTCCTTTTCCCTATACATAGTTGGCACAACCTGCAAAGACTGAGGTCAAAGGTTGTCTGTGAAGGGCTTTTCTTCCAGACCAAGTACCAAATCACCTGTGCATTCTTGACAATAAACTCGAGGAAAGAACCTGTTCATGCCTGGCCCGCTGGCCAGTCCTCGGTGAAGGGTACTTCTGATGGCACAGTGCTCATCAGTAGTCCCACAGCAATCTGAGAAGCATTCCCAGTATTTCAAGAACCCTTTAAATGAAATTTGACCAGCATTTGAGATAATCCATCGCAAAGAATCAGGAGGAATAATTAAAGGAGTGAATGTTTTATTTTTTAGTGTTTAATAGAATACATAACAAGTCACATAATCAATGATTCGTTACTTCACACACAGGGAGGAAAACAGCATTGAGTATTTCTGTTATACAACTGGTTGTGAACAGGGAGAAGAAAATCTCTAGACCATTTAGATGACTGAACAAATTCTCCAAGTTTGGGCATGTCTGAAAAGACTTCAGTAGCATCTTTTGGTCAATCTAGAGGCATCTTTTATTTCTTGGCTGTTTCATTAGAAAAGTCTGATACCTTATAATTTTTCCCTCTTGCCTTATATTTTGATAAAATGACTCAGTAATATGTATCATTTAAACATAAAGCATTTTTAACAATTTCAGAATCTCATCTAGTGGGAAATTTTACATCATTTGGGAGATAGGAGTTTTTCAGATGCCCAGAAAAATTTAAACAACATACAATTTACATCTTCAAAATTAATATCCGTAATGGATGTTTTAAAAACCCTTTGTCCTTAAATGGGTACTAATACTGTTTGAATGGTCATAAATGAATTGTCACCATTTGTATTCAAAAGTATCGTAATAGAAAAATTTGCCTGACTGTAAAGTCACAAGACAGTTGTATAATAGTTTACAATTAATATACACATACCTCAAAACACATTTAGAATAGAAAACTTGGCTTGGAAAAAAAAATCACAAAATGTCTAAGTGATAAGAATTCTTGATCAACTACCCCATCTTCCTACCACATGTGATTATATTCTAATGTAGATATTCTGGTTGAATTTCTTCCATCTAAGTTTCGAGGACCCCAGTAGAGAATCTAAATTCTTAAGTATTAATACTTAAAGACTTTTATTATCCAAAATTATTACAAAGACAATTAATTTCAATATAACTTGGTTTTGGCTAAAAAAAAAACTTATTTCAAGTACTATAAATAATGGAAATAAGAGTATTTCATTTATTTCTCAAGAGACAGACCTAGGTCATTTAAGAAAACTAATTCAGTTTTTGAATGATTTATAGTAAGGAAAAACAGAAAAAATCTCCAAACAAACAATTGACTCTGGTAGGTTTACAATAAAAATATTCAGCTTACTATTTTAAAAACTTAAGTCAATTAAGTAAAGTATTTGTGATTTAGACTATAAGAGAAATTCTTAAAGAATTCAACCCCTCTCATCAATACTTTTCTAAACTTCTGCATTGTAATGTACTATTTTTCATGTAAGAGTACAAAAATGATTTTAATATTAGATTGGATTTTACCATAAAGTGAAGAGTAAAAAAATATCAAAACTTCACCTTACAGGGCTGTAATACAATGATAACATTTCATGGAAAATTCCAATAAAAACTGGCATATATTATGAGCACTGGCAATTGCCCATTTGGAGTATTTGCAGATTATGCATCTCCTCAGAGGAGCACTATATATGGGTCTGGTTTGAGAGAGAAGACGATTTTGGCTAGCATTATAAATTATCACTTTGCTAACAATCCAAAAAACCAAATAAAAAACACAAGAATAGAAACAGCATTGAAAGAGAAAAAAATTAATTTCACACCTTCAAGGAATATTTTCCACAATATACCATTTCAAAAATCAGTATGAATATGGTTCATAGTCCACATGTATTAAGAAATAAACATGTCAATCACTTAGTGCAAAAGCACAGAACATGGTACCTGTTTTTTTAACCACCACTGTCAGTAATTCATTTTCTGAAAATTAAATTTGTTATTAAAAGTCTTATGTCACTACAAACATCAAATAATAATTAGATCAACATCTGTAAATGCATCTGAGATGGATTAATGCAGTCATAACTATCTGGATAATTTATAATACTCTCCCTGGTTATTTGAATGGTATCTAAGGAGAGCTTATTCAAATAAACCCTCAGTACCCCCATTCAAGCTCCTAAGTGATGATCAACCCTGTAGCCCACTTTGTGGCTCTCAAAGGCTCCGTTTGTGGCCCAAGGCATGTAGAGGGGAAGGGGGCTAAAGGCCCATGCCCAGTCATCTTACCTCTATTATACTGTCTACCCAATGTAAAATGAATTTTCCTGCCCAGCTTTTGCGTTAGGCTAAAAGTAAAGTGTTTTTATGTATCATCTTCAATTTTAGAGGAAACAGTCATACCTAGAAAAAGAGACAGGCTTACTGTACCTAACCATTAAATCCCTAGTCTTTCCAGTAATGAAGAATGTGCAGACAAGGCAGAGAGAGGCAAGGTCCCTATGTACAAGACAGAGGGATAGCTCAACTCAAAGTTTTACAAGATAAACATTCATAAGATGTGAGATGAAACTTTAGCAATTTCTCAGGAGCTGTGCAGACTTGACAAGGGAAATCAGAATTGGTGAGTCTTGCCCTCTGTCCCTGGCTTTGATCTGTCCGGAGGTGTTTTCAATCACGTGTGCCTTTTGTGGAACAATCTTACAGAATGCCTCACAGGTGGAGAAATCTCTGTGACACTCACTTTCAGCCAGTGAGCAGCCGTCCTAAATCCAGGCTCGGAACAGACATAAGTTCTGACACATTACTTCATCTGAGACCAAACTCAATTCATAAGCAAACACGACTCCCCAGATTCCTGCTTCCATTTTCCCTGCAATTACAGGTATTGTATATAAAGCTGATTTTATATTTCCTAAAATGTAACAATAAAGACTTTAAATCTTTCTCTTTCCCAATTAAAGGAATTAGTGGATTAAAAATACTGGTACCTTGATTTTAAGTAGACAGTTAATTGACACATGATTAAATATACAATTAATATCCAAGCAAAAAATATGAAGCCTACTCAGTTTTACAGTTAGGTATTTTTTTCCTAACCCAAATTCCCCATAAACAAGGATATAAGAAACTCATTCAGACATGTTGATGATAGTATACACATCCACCATCTGATGCAAGTTACAGGGGTAAATATAGGAAATTGTATAGCATTAGTAAATGAATTAAAAAACTAAATGATTCGTGTAAAATGTTTATATATGGTATATACAGATTGGATCACATGAGTCTAAGAATAAAACTGTTCCAATTCGTAACCTCCGTATGGACACAGTAAGATACAGTACAAGATTCATTTTTAAAAAGAAGGGGAAAATAGCATTAAACACTGAAAATGGCTCTTACAAAATCTTTAGAAACATACTTCAGAAAAAGATGCTGAAACAAACAAAACAAAGCGAAGGCTTCTCCGTCATCACAGAACATCCAAAGGTACCTCACAGCGTGAAGCCTGAGGGTTGCTCCCCTTCACCTACAGAGCACATGGGAGATGCAGTGGGAATTTATTCCATGAAAGAGTGAAGGCATAAGGCAACCAGGTCTCCTTCTGTTTCTGTTGCATTTACCTAAAACACCAATTTATTGCTCAGCCCACTTGTGAGTACTTATTCGCCTTCATTTTGAGATAATTCCATTTTACGGCTATCTGCAGATGGGCAGCCCTTGGTGCTTTCTCTGCAGCTCTGCCACTTGCAGAAATTCCACCTTAACTTCAAATAAACTGTATGAGAAAGTGGCATTTCCTGGTACTCAGGTTGGCCCAGTAGTCAACATTTGCTGGGTTTGGAGAAAACAAGGATCTTTAATATGAGACCTTAAGTCTAAGCAACCAAAATCAAGCTTATTTTGCTCAAGTAAATAGATTTTAAAAACCAAGATTTATAATCAACAAGAAAATAAAAGTTCAAAAACTAAAACCCTACTGGGTAACTCTTTGGTTAGGTTTATATAAGTATCAGCAACTTCTAAGTTTAGGACTCAAAACAGTTAGTTCAACAAACTGCCAGTTAAGAGTAGGTCTGTTATTAATCTTTATAAAATGATTGGCATGTCTGCATGTACTACTTTTATATTTTTTAGATGTGCATGTACTCAAAAGGATGATACAAACTTCCAGCTTTCAAATAATAAATTTCTGCTCCTCCCTTCCCCTCTTTCTACCTCTTCCTCCCTCCCCTCCCCACCCCACCCCCCAGTCTTAAGAGCTAAAGAAGGTCCTCCTGCCATTCACTGCAAGAGTACAGCCTTTGCTACCACCCAGGACCTGCATTACTGCCCGGCCCCCTTCAGGGCGACTGCAGGGTCTGGGGAGTCCTGGGCAGTTCTGCCCTCGTAGGGGGCAGCGCCCTTTTTCTCCTTTTGCCTGTAAGGGCTGCTATGTCAACCAGTGGAACTAAGGGCTCTGGCGACAAGCAGAGGACAAAGGACACCTCCGCAGTAAGAAGGATCACTTTCTACAAGTTTAAGCCGCAGGCAAAGACTTTCTTATTCTGTATGGGAAAGACAGGAGCCTTCACTTCATTGTTCCTTCAATCTAGCAGCACTAGATTGTTCTGATTTTACTTGTAACTTCTCAAAACTTTATTCATTTACAGTCACTGAACTGCCTCCTTGCGGTCCTAATTCCAGGGTCAGTCTTCCATTCAGCCTTCTAAAACTTAACCTTCAAAGAGTCAAAAAGACTGCATAACGGCCCTTTTAATACCCTATCCCCAGCGTTACCGATTCTGATCCCTTAAACCACCAATGAGTCAAAAGGGCTCGAGAGGATTACCAGGTATCTTCCACACACTGGACACGGTCCCGTCAGGCTCTGAACAATGCAATCATTGCTAGTAACTGGTGACTTCGTGGCCACTGTCCCACCAGATCCAGACTAAAGTACCGGCTGGGGGAGGGGCTGTGTGAGGCAGGGAGTAGAGGAAGCGTGGGGTGGGGGTCTTCTGGGTTCTCTCCGATGACTGGGGTCCAAAGAAGACGAAGAAGCCCAGAGGATTTGTGGCTGCAGCAGGTTCTGAGGGAGAAGAGACGGGTCTGGCCCAGCTACTGCTGGAGAGGGACAAGAAGGGAAGTGGAGCGAGGGGACAGAGGAGCGGGGGGGGGGGGGAATGAGCGCTGGAGGGGCGAGGGGGTCTGGGGCGCTCACTCCCTGCAGAAGACGTACTCGGTGTAGCTGGTCCAGATCTTGTCCTCGCTCTGATCGGTGCTGCTAGCAAAGGCGCAGGTGCCCGTGGAGCTGCAGGCCACCATGTGGAAGCCCGAGTCGGACAGCTTGTCGAAGGCCTGCTCAAGGAAGTTGAACTTGAGGTAATAGCGCGAGGTGTAGCGCTCCGGGGGCCGATCGGGGTCCCGGCTCTCGTTCAGGGTGTCCCCAAACACCTCCTTGGCCAGCGACGTCTTGCCGCACACGGTGATGCGCGCCACCCGCCGGAACTTGGCGTCCGCCTGCGCGTCCCGCCCTATGGTGTAGGAGCCGCGGTAGCCGATGGTGATGTAGCCGGAGCGCCGGCTGCCGTCCAGCGACTGGGACGGCGTGAGCAGCGGGCCCGCCGCGCCCCCGGACGGGCTGCGGCTAGCCAGCTCCAGCGTGGGCGACGGCGCCCCGGCGGAGGCTCCCTCTTGCTGCTCGGGCTCCGCGTAGCCGAG
The DNA here is from genome assembly GCA_963573935.1 of Arctocebus calabarensis. Classification (NCBI taxonomy): domain Eukaryota; kingdom Metazoa; phylum Chordata; class Mammalia; order Primates; family Lorisidae; genus Arctocebus; species Arctocebus calabarensis. The sequence goes on along the minus strand of CAUYON010072599.1, from coordinate 25,628 downwards.
CGGCAGCAGCTCGTCGCCCAGCGAGCCCTCCTTGTGCACACCGCGTCGGGCGTGCGGTGGCGGCGGCCCCGGGCCGGGCTGCTGGGGAGCCCCGAGGCGACGCACCAGCTCCGGCAGCTCAAAGTATTCGGCCTCGCGCTGCAGCCGGCTGCGCTCGGGGAAGTAGTCGGGCAGCACGAGCTGCAGGTCCCGCAGGTAATCCAGGATGTAGCGGAAGAGGAAGCCGTCCCGGTCCAAAAAGAAGCGGCCTTTGCTGTCCCGGGCCAACTCCTGCGGCTGCTGCTGCGTGAACATGCGCCAGAGCAGGGAGTCGGGCACCGACACCACAGTGCAGCGCCGGGTCACGTACACCTGGCCCCCCACGTTCAGCTCCACGATGTCGGGGAAGAGCGGCGGCTCCGCGGAGGACGACGAGGAGCCGCTGCCGCCCCCGCCTCCACCGCCCCCGTTGGGTAATCCACGTGTGCTGTCTGCCAGAGCCATGGCAAAGAAGTGGCCGGGCCGGGCCGGGAGCGGGGCTGCCTTTCGGAGAGCCCCGGAGCCCGACGCTCGCTCGGCCCTGCGCCCCGGCCGCCGCCGCAGCCGCTGAGAGCCGCTCGGAGCCTCTCGGAGCCAAGCGGTGCGAGCGCGCCCCTGTGCGCCCCCGCGAGCTCCGGTGCGCTTCTCCCGCCTCGCCCGCGCGCTCCAGGCGAGTGTCGGGCCGCGGTCCGCGCGCCGCTTAAGTAGGGCCGGTCGGGCGAGGCTCGGGCGCAGCGGCGCGCAGGAGGCGGGGGCGGCTGCGGAGCGGCGGAGCCTCGCTCACCGGGCGTGGGGGGCGGGAGGCAGCGGGGACTCGATTTGCATCTTAAACGCTGACGCCGCGCCGGGCTGCTGGCTCCACCCCGGCTCCCGCGCTGGGGGCGACCCGACTTCCACTAGCGCCCCTCCAGCCCCGCCCCGCGCTCCCGCCCAACTTTCTCCCTCTGTCGAAGTGGACCGAGCCCGGGGCTGGCCACTTCGGAAGACGGCTGTCCTTTAGAGGGACAGTCACTGCGCCCTCTCCCCTGGTGACTGCACCCTGCGCCAGGGGACGGTGGAAGGAGGATGTAAACTTCCTGGCGCCTCTGGCCCTGGGGAGTAGAAACGCTTGGCTGCCTCCGGCCAGGGCCCCTACGGAACTGGCGGCTTCGAGCCGTGGCGCTGCTGTAGTCGTGGTGTCACTGAAAGTTCTGGAGAGAGACGAAAGGGCCCTCTCAGCCCAGCGGCAGTCAGATTTTGTTGACGTTGCCGTGCGGTCCCGAAAACACGCCTAGAAACAAAAAGCAAACTTCAGTACCCGCCGTAGGATGCTTTAGGATAGTTTATTTTCTGATGCAGAGACGAAATGATTGGTTGGGAGATCTCACATAGGAGGAATTAAGCAGAAATGGCAACAGAAGAACTTGTGTGGGCTAAACGTGTGGCTTACGAGGGAGGCAGGGCCTCCTCCGTCAGGGGCCGCTGAGGCCAGGCTGAAAGAAAGGGAATGAATGGCAAGTTCACCCAGTCCCGTCCAGCCCTTGGTGACTCTTACCAGAAAACTCAGAGCATCTGCAGATTTAATGTTGTGTTTAAAACCACCTTTTAGTCCCTTCATCGTCACGGAGGTCCAGGCACCTTCCTTGGTCATTCCGTTCAGTCCTGCCCACTTTTCCTCCCATCTGAAGGGTCTCTTGTTCCGCTGCCCGGTTCTCTAACTCCCGCGGCCTGCACATTCGCATTTATCTGCTGCCCGCAGAGCTGCTCCGCATCCTGGAAGCCCTCCTTGGCTTGGCTTCCCAGGAGGCTGGGGGCTCTGGATTGCTCCCTACACACGCCTCACATAGCATCCTGCACGTTCTAAAGTTTCATATTCTGACTGTCTGATTAGTGATTTGAGGTATAAAAATAAATAAATGCTCCTGAGCACTGCAAGAAGACAGAGACTGTTAAATCATCAAGTCAATGAGTGTTTGCTGTGCACCTGCTGTTTGCAGCGCACAGGGAGGTGAAATGCAAGGTTGAGTAATCTCCAAGACGCTTTCCATGTAGCCCAGTAAGCAAAGGGTCAGAGGTTTGAGCAGTCATCAGATCATTTAGAAATGCAGACGCCCATCAAGATAAACCGGGCAAGATTTTTGTTCTTCATAATGTTTACCCTTTTGTGCAACTACCCAATGAGCTTCATAGTCTCCTCACGAATAAGTGTCATTTTCATTTTGAAATGTTTATGTCTGCTGAACAATTATTGCACTCATGTCAGTGTGCTGAAATGAGATCAAACCCCAAACCAGCTCGCTTAATTGCAAGTACAGATTTTGATACTCAATATAATTCACCACTTTTTATTGTTTTGTGTCCTGGTCTTTGGGATAAAAAATAGACGACACAAAAGTTCCAATGCAAGATTTCCAGGTGGTTGTGCTTCTATTTGTTATGTCTGTGTCACAAACCTGACAAAACCAGTGCCCTTTCTATAAATCCAAGAAAAACCTTCATTGTATCTGTTTTGCACATATTTTTGTATCGTTACTTTGTTCATTGTATCAGCAAATACTATCAGCTCTACCTTCAAAATCCTCCCAGACAATTAACATGCTTCACCATCTCCCTATCACCACCCTGGAGGAAGATGCCATCACCTCTTGCCTGGATTGTTGGGTCCTTCTCCTGTTCCACCTCTTTTCCAGAGTCTTCCATCATCAGAACAACAACAAAACAAAAGGACCAGCAGGACTGTAGCTCAGTGGGTAGGGCGCCAGCCACACACACCAAGGATGGTGGGTTCAAACCCGCCTGGCCAGCTGTTTAACAATGACAACTGCAACAACAACAACAAAAAGGCGTTGTGGCCGGCGCCTGTAGTCCCAGCTACCTGGGAGGCTGAGGCAAGAGAATCTCTTGAGCCCGAGTCTGAGGTTGTTGTGAGGTATGATGTCACAGCCCTCTACCCAAGACAACAGCTTGAGACTCTGTCTCAAAAAAAAAAACCCTTGTTATATGTACCCAAAGGCCAGTATGTCACTCTGCTTAGAGCCAGCGCAGTGTCTTCCCGTATTGGGCAAGAGTTAAATCCAAAGTCCTTTTAGAGAACTTTAGACCAGTACTAGTCCATGGCCTGTTAGGAACTGTGCTGCACAGCAGGGGGCATTTACCTGTGTTTACAGCAGCTCCCCATTGCTCACATCCCTGCCTGAGCTCTGCCTGCTCAGATCAGCCGGGGCATTAGACCCTCACAGGGGCATGAACCCTACTGTAAAGTGTGCATTCAAGGGGTCTAGATTGTGCTCTCCTTATGCGAATCTAACGCCTGTTGATCCGGGGTAACTCGGAAGCAGTGATACTAGCTAGCACTGGGACTGTCTAGTTTCAAGAAAACAAGCTCAGTGTTCCCACCTATTCTGTATAGTGGGGAGTTGTATAATAATTTCATTATATATTACAAAATAATAATAATAGATGTAAAGTGCACAATGAATGTAATGCACTTGAATCATCCTGAGAGCATCCTCATACTCTCCCCACCCCCAGTCCATGGAAAAATTGCCTTCCGTGAAACTGGTCCCTGGTGCCAAAAAGGTTGGTGGTCTCTTGGCCTACAAAGCTGTGTATCAATGTTTTTCAACCTTTTTTATCTCACAGCATACTTGAACCTATAGTTAAACTTCCGTGGTACACTTTAATTATATTGATTTTTTTAAAGGGTAAAAAAATACATACTTACTATGCTTTGAACTTCTTTCAAAAATAATTTAATTAGTAATCTTTAAAAGTGTTCTCACTTTTACCCTGTAGGTGGGACTGCAAACAAATACAGCCTCTATATTAAGAAGTATGGAGAATCCTCAAAGAACTCAAATTAAATCTCCCATTTGATCCCACAATCCTATTACTAGGTATCTATCCAGGAAAAAAAAATCATTTAACATAAAGACATTTGTACTAGATTGTCTATCACAGTTCAATTTACAATCACCAAGATATGGAAACAATCTATATGCCCATCAACTCAGGAATGAGTTAACAAACTGTGGTATATGTATACCATGGAATACCATTCAGCCTTTAAAAATGGTGACTTTATGTCTTTTGCATTATCCTAGAAAGAGCTGAAACATGAGCATATTCTTCTTAGAAAAGCATCACCAGAATGGGAAAAAATATATATCCAAGGTATGCAATACTAATATGAAGCCAGAAGATGATCTAAAACACACCCACGTAAGAGGAGAACTCAATTAAGTTCAAGTTGGGAGGGTGAGAATGAGGGAGGGAAGAGGGGGTGGAGGGAGGGTGATTGGTGTGATTCTACTTAATGGGCATGATGCAAAAGTATATGGCAAACTTTCTGGGTGCGGGCCACAACTACGAAAGAGACTCTACCTAATAAATACAAATATTGTAACCTACTTGTTGGTACCCTCACATTAACCTGAAATTTTAAAAATGAATAAAATTTTTCACAGGCACACCTAAGATCTTCTCACAGCACATCAGTGTGCTGTGGCACACCAGTTGAAAAATCACTGCTCTGCGGGTTTGGAGCTGTCCCACTAGTACAGTTCCTGACACTCCCCCAGGAACCGACTGGCTTTATCCACACAGCCCTCTTCCTGTTTTCTTAGGGCCCTTGCAGTTCCTTTACCCTTTGCCTAAAGACTCATTCCCTCCCTCCCTTATCTCCTCACCTTGTGCAGGCACCTCCCTTCTCACATTCCTCAGGTGTCTAAGCGCAGGCCTTTTCTTGCTGCCCCTACTTAAGGCAGCACAGCCGCCACTCACACAGCTAGCTGTTGACTGCTTTCCTGCCTTAAAATGTAAACTCCAAGGGGTCAGACCTGTTAGTCTGCTCCATTCATTGCCACACCCTCAAAGCCGAAAACAGAGCTGGCATGTTCCAGGCGTACATGAAATGTCTCAATATACATTTCCCCTGTGTATTCCATGAACATTTACCCAGGACCTACTCCTGTGTTCTAGGCATTGTGTTAAAAGAAATAATCACTACACTCTAGGAGCTTACACTCTAGTAAGAAAGACAGATGATAAACGCAGTATAAAGATAGGTATGTCCATTTCAGGTGGTGACAAATGACACACAGAAAATACAATTGTGAAGTGAGATAGAGGGACTGAGTGTGGGGTTACTACCTATACAGAGTGCCTGAGCAGGGCTCTCCGTGATAGTGATGTTTGAGCTGAAAAAGAAGAGACAACCATGAGAAATTCTGGAGGAAGAGTATTCCAGGCAGAGGGCCAAACAGGTTGAAGGGGCCTGGGTGACGAATGAACTTAGCATGTCTCACAGGAAAAGCTTGAATATTGGATCATCTGCTTGAATCCTGTCCCCTTAACATGATCAGTGCAAACTCAAATGTGAGAGACACTGTGTGCTTGTATACTGCAAGCTGCATACATCCATGGTTCTTGACGTCTTGCCAAAAGAAACTTTTCCACCACAAGCTCGTCTTCTGCAGAAAAACCATTGGTGTTTTCTTATGGATGCCAGGTTGTGCAGGAGTGATGTAATAATGAATGAAGCATATGAACTGAGACAGAGGAATACTTTTCTGGTTAATTTAATGTGTTCTTTGTCTTTCCTGCCCATTGGTTGGTGGAGAGGAAATAGAATTGGGGGATTCTGGTGCTGGGACTTGAGGGCTTGGGTGTTTATGAGATGCTTTAGCATCTCCAATATGTTAAGTGCATTTCATTGGAAGAACAGAAGGGAGGATTTAGGAACCCTCTAGTCCTGGGTTTAGTCTTAACCCAGTTTCTAGAGATGGATACATTGATGGTCATTGTTCCTTGTCAAGTGACTCTGTGTACTTCCCTGATAAGAGACAGTGTAGGGAGGCGTGGGATATTAGAAACATCTCCGGACCTAGACTCCCATCTCATTTGTCTGTTCTTTCCACCCACTGCCTACTCTTGGAACTAATTTCTCACCCCACTCCCCACCAAAGCACTGTTTCAATTTTCCAAGGTCAATCGTATTTTGAAATATAAACTGGAAAATTCCAGAAACAAACAATTCTTAAATTTAAAATTGCATGCCATTGTGAGTACCATGATGAAATATCCCGTGGTCCTGTTTCACCCTGCCCTCGACATCAATTGTCTCTTTGTCCAGCGCGTCCTATCTACCCTCCCCAAACATGAGTCACTTAGTAGCAAGCAGTCTCAGTTTTCAGACCCACTTTCTCAGTATCCGGTGCTTGTGTTCAAGTAACACTTATATTTTCACCCTTAATAATGGATGCAAAATGCAAGAATGGTGATCCTGACAATTCACTTGTGCCAAACAGAAGGCAAAAAGTACTTCCTTTAAGTGAAAAGATACAAGTTCTCAATTAAGAAGGGAAAGGAAAAACAATCATATACGAAGATCTACAGTAAGAACATAGAAATGGTGGAATTTCCAGCCATGAAGCTGTGAAGAAGGAAAAAGAAATTTGTGGTAGTTTTGCTGTTACACCTCAATCTGCAAACCTAATGCCCACAGAGGGTGGTAAGTGCTTAGTTAAGACAGGAAAGGCATTAAAGTTGTGGATGGAACACGTGAACAGAAACATGTTCTGATTGACAGCAATCAGGTGCAGGCCTATGAGCTGATTCAGGCATCTCCTGGGGGTGGGGGGCTTGGAACATGTCCCTCCTGGGTAAGGAGGGACTATGGAACTCTGTACACCAATTTGAGGAAAGAAATGAAGAACATTGAGAGAAATAAAAAGTTAAAAGCAGAGGAAGAAATACGGTGAAATGAACTGAGTGCCTCTGAGGATTGAATGAATTTAATATATGTGAAAATTATCTGTAAGTTGTAAAACACAAATCAGATGTCAGAATCATCATTTCCTACCACTTATTGTGGTGCCTGACAAGGCTTCTCAATAAATACTGAATGAATAAATGAATGGCAGGAACATTACAATGAATCTGTGGGGAAAGGAGAGGAGAGGCAGAACTAGAAATTGTCCTGAACAACCCTTTAGCCCAGTTATCATCCTCCCAGTACGTGTGAATCTCTTCTGTACATGGAGGTTTTAAAAACCATTGATGTTTTCGTATTCAGAGGGAGAGAAGCATTGGATACAGAGATTAAATGACATTAAGTTTAAGTTAATCAGGAGGCAAAATGATCTTAGTAAAGATTTGGCAAAATATATGCTAATAATTAATCTGAAAAATAGAAAATGTTGTATGAGGAACATTGCCAAAATACTAGGTCTGAAAAATAGGGAATATCCCAACTTTGTATGATTCTCACTATAGTATGTACATACGATTTTTACACTTAATAGAGCCAAACAGAGGAACAAGAATTAATAATGTTGAAAATATTTTTATTTTTAATTCTATGTATGCCCTATTTGAAGCTTTTGTCTCTCTTTTTTCATTTGAAGATTTTACAAGAAACATATGGTAATATAACAAGCATGTACTTTGCACTTACCATGTGCAAGTTCATGGAGCAAATAAGTGCTAGAGCTGGGAATGGAGCCCACCCAGTCAAACTTTAGCATCTGTGTTTTTTAACAGTGCATTTTGCAGCCTCTTGCCTCTAGGGCACCTCACAGGTAGCAAGAGGTAGGTTCTATTATTTTCCCCATCTTACTGTTGAGAAACCAAGCAAAAAAATGAGGTTAAGTAACTGACCAAGATAACACAGCTATTTATCTCTGCTGAGGGCAGAAATGGTACTCTAAAGCTGCTGTGTTTTGTTCTATGCTATTAGTAACCAAAAATCTCAAACTAGCCACTCTGAAAACACTGGGGTTAGGAAAGAGTGAAATTGCTGGCTCTCATTTCTTCCCTCTGCCTTCTCTTGGTAGCACAATCTTGCCTTACGTAAAAATCTCTAAGGCAATATATTTCAACCTTTTTTATCTCACAGCACACTTGAAGCTATAAACTTCCATGGCACACTAAAATTATGTTGATCAAAAAAAAGAATAAGAAAAAGAAAGTATGTACTGTGGTTTGAATTTCTTTTGAAAATAATTTAATTAATGATCTTTAAAACTTTGGGGGTGGGTGGCGCCTGTGGGTCAGTGGGTAGGGCGCCAGCCCCATATACCGAGGGTGGTGGGGTCAAACCCGGCCCAGCCGAACTGCAACAAAAAAATAGCCAGGCATTGTGGTGGGCCCCTTAGTCCCAGCTACTCGGGAGGCTGAGGCAAGAGAATCACCAGAGCCCAGGAGTTGGAGGTTGCTGTGAGCTGTGTGATGCCACGGCACTCTACTGAGGGCGATAAAGTGAGACTCTGTCTCCTCCCCCCCCAAAAAAAAAAAAAAATAAATAACTTTTGAGGACTCACCTAAGATCCTCTCAGGGCACACCAGTGTGCCTTGGCACATGGGTTAAAAATCACTGTTCTAAGGATATATTTGAGCTGATGGATAGAGCTAACATACTATTGTCCTAGTCTTTGCCTATCTAAATCTTATAAATACAATAAGCATGATTTCATTTCTGCCTTTCTAAAATACCATTGTGGTTTGCGAAGCACCACAGGTTCACAGCATGTTTATTTAGTTTTATTCTGATCTCATTAACTCTAGACAAGGGTAAAGTGAGTCCATGGAAACTGCTGAGATCTAGGTTCCAGGATTCCAAAGCAAGCAGTACCCACTGGTCTTGTAGGACTCATAAAATTGAGCAAATGCACTCTACTTATGGCTTTACGTATGAAATTGAGCACAAAAATAGCTGGACCTCACACACACACACACACACACACACAGATGACTCTGGGATTTCTGACCAAGGCTTATTATTAACATCACTGATGGTTCATGAGAATTTGAAAGCATTGGCTTAAACTTAGAGACCATATGTGAGTTATAATGTCCCAGTGCTTTGCTGTCTTGAATGCTTTTGTATTGTCAGATTCACTTAATTATCACAACAATTTTGGAAGATGTTGCCCAACCCGTGTTACAGTTGAAAAAAGAATCAAAAGGGTTGGCCGGGTACAGTGGCTCACACCTGTAATCCTAGCACTCTGAGGTGGGTGGATCAGAGACCAGCCTGAGCAAGGGGAGACCCCATCTCTACTAACAAATAGGAAAACTAACCAAGCGTGTTGGCGCACACCTGTAGTCCCATCTACTTGAGAGGATAAAGCAAGAGGATAGCTTAAGCCCAAAAGTTTGAGGTTGCTGTGGTATGATGCCACAGCATTCTACTAAGGTAACAGAGTGAGACTCTGTCTCGAAAGAAAAAATAATAATTAATAAATAATTGCTAATTTAAAAAAGAAGAAATCAGAAACATAGGTAACTTAGGGTGTGTTTCAGATGGAGGTAGAACGCAAACAGGGCCTCTGGGCTGTGGTGCTGGGAGGCATACACATGCTCCCTGGCTTCACAGTCCATGCCATTCCTGCTCTTCAGCAGACAAATCAAATCGACTCAATTTAAAGCCCAAATGAGAGCTGTCATTCAAAGTAGTCGTCACAGAGACTAGACGTTTATTCGAGAGATGCCAGAATCACTCACCGTTTTTCACACATCTGTTTAGGGATTTTCTTCAACACCAGTCTACACAAGAGCATTGCCCTATTATGTTATAGGTATGCCAAATTTTTTGGTTGAGCTCTTTTTATAGAACTCTAAAACAGGGCACCTCACTGTGGCACAGACAGACCCATGTGACTGGAAACAAATTAGAACAAAGCCACTTTTCAAGTGTATGAAACTAAGGTGATGATTATCAGTTATTCACGTTTTGACATTGGGTTTTAAAGAGCTCATCCCTGGAGTTCTCTGATATGCTGAATAGTATTGAGTTTAGGTTACTCAGAAAGAAGGGCTGATTCAACTGCAGAAATTTTAATATGTGGTTCTAGAAAGTCTGCATATTTTATTGTGAGGTTTGGACAAGAAGCCAAGCCACTGGCTAGACTGTAATGGCTGACTTCTTATGTAATTGTAAAATCATTTGTTTGATATAATTAAGGGGGGAGACAACTTTCCTCAATTCACTTTTCAGTGGCTGCAGAAATGTGCATAATATTTTACAGTAAAGAAACAGTCTCAAGACACGCTAAACTTTATACATTTATTATGTATTACTTAATATTATTTACTTTAAAAAAAATACTTTTCTTTTCCTAAAGTGAAGACTAGATGGGGAAACCATACAGTTGTGGAGTTTGATGAACTGAATTCCTCTCCTGGGTTTAATTAAAATCTATGGTATTGGGCAGTTATTTACATATTCTGAATTTCAGATCTTTATCTTAAAATGGAGCAAAGACACCTACATTGGACTCTGTGAGATTAAATGATGTAAAGCATTTTATTTCACAATATCTGACACCCAACAGACACACTCTGAGTGTAGGTTTGTGCTCCCACCCCCCATCCCCTGTGTCCATCACACTTCTGTAATCCAAAGAGCTCTGTGTTGTTAGCTGACCTCATCCTTCTACTTCTTTTACTGCTCTCTCCTGGACAATGTCGCCTTAGTAGTAACCAAAATGGACAAAGGAAATGGCATTTGCTCTGCAGTTCCCAGGCCTTCCCAGCGGCCCATCATCTATAACACAAATTTGCTCTCTTGTTAGAAGATTCAGCCAAAAGCTTGGGACTCTGAGTTTCAGGGCTTATTTCAACCTAGACTTTGCAGCTCAAGTGACAATTTGCTCAGTTTTGCCTCTGTAACTAAAATTTCAGCCATTGGCAACACCTAGGAGTAACAGTCTGGGACAGAGATATTATAGAGGGGACCCAAAAAACTCCAGGCGTCCTTTTTCTTTGGGAAATGGCTCAAGGGAAATAATCAGAGGGCTGTTAAAATTGTGTTAAATTTTTTTAAGTTTATAGATTTTCTTTCTTAGAGCAGCTTTACGTTTACAGAAAAATTGAACATGAAGAACAGAGAGTTCCCATATATTCTCCTCCCATGCCCCCAGCTTCCCTTTTTATTTAACATCCTGCATTGGTGCAGTGTATTTATTACAATGGACAAACCAAGATGGATACATTATTATTAGCTAAAGTCCATAGTTTACATTAGGGATCACCCTGCATTGTACTCTACTATGGGTTTTGACAAATTCATAAAGACTGCACAATTTTTACCCAGGACTAAAGAATATAAGACTTTAGTAGAATGAAAAGATGAGAAATCAATATAGTTAAAAAATCAATTTGAGCTATACAATGATTTAAATGATGTGTATTGGAGCTGTAGTATTTAACAGGTTTTGGCTTGCACTATAATAGACTTACAGAAGAAATTTATTAGTAAATGTTCACTCGTTATACTTGTGTGGTTGGATCTATTGAAATAAAGGAATACAACTGCAAAACTCTTCTGGGATGTTTGACAATAATGAGAATACTGCCTTTACATTTAGTTGAACATTGAACAAGAAGAAAGAATTACATCATTTTTCCCCCCCAAATCTGCTCATCATTAGATATTCAGGTATTTGAAGTACGATTGATCTGTGTAGCACAGATTCCGAGACCCAGGGAGTATGGAAGACATACTAGCTATTGGTTATGATTCTAAGTTCTCTAACTTTAAAGCTACTAAATTAAATTTTGATCCCGAAAATTTGGAGAGATTAGGGAAAAATGCCTATTTTTGCAGAAGCAATTGGTGAAGAAAATTGTTGCATGACATTAGAAAGAAGTAGAGATCATTTAGAGCTGCATCTCAACCCAAATAATGAGTCCTCTCTCTGTTGCCTGTTTTGCATGAGTCTACAGCTGAGATCAGTGTTTTCCAACCTTTTTTAATCTCACAACACACTGGAACTTCCATAGCACACTTAAATGATGTTGATCAAAAAAAAGTAAAAAAAAAAAAAAGAATATACTTACTGTGCTTTGAACTTCTTTCAAAAACAATGTAATGATCTTAAAAAATTTTCGTGGCACACCTAAGAGCCTCTCATGGCACAGCAGGGGTGAAATTCACTAGTTTAGATCTAGAGTGGTGATGGCAACTCAGTTCTTATTGAGGTGAACTTTCTTATTAAAGGGGGATGGTAGCTGTTCACAAGGTTTTTCTTTAACTTCTGTGCTTGTGTCCTAGTTTGACCCTTTGGTGTTGGAAAGAAGATAGTAGGCTACGGTCTGAATATTTGTGCCCCTTCAAACTAATATGTTGGAACCTAATCCCCACTGGGATGCTCACAGGGACTGGGGTCTTTGGCAGGTGATTAGTTTCACATGAATAGGACCAGTGCCCTTATACAACAGGCCTGAGGAGGACTGTTGGCCCCTTCTATCATGTGAGGACACAGAGAAAAGGAGCCACTATGAACCAGGAAGTAGGTGCTCATTGGATACCAAATTGCTAGTCAGCTGATCTTGAACTTCTTAGCCTTGGGAACTGGGAAACATATGCTTCTGCTGTTTATAAACCACCCAGGTTACAGGCAGACTCAGACAGGCTGCCACACTGCTCCCAATAGCATTCCCTTCCGGGCTATTCTACCGTTAAATAGTCTAGGTGAAAAAAAAAAAAAAAAAAACTCTCACAACTACATTATTTTGGGGTTCTTCACAACTTTGCTTATACTCCTTTTAACACACTCTTGCCTATTAAAGTAACTCATCCGATGGTGATGTCTGGAGTCAAAGGCACAGAGGTGCCAGGTTTGCTTCTGCTATCAGTATCAGTTACCGTGTTTCTGAGATTGACACCGCTTTGATCTTGGAGACGAGGGTTTTAACGCAGATAGTTTCTGAGGTCGTTATCAACCTTTCAAAGCTATCATGTTGGGTGTGTGTGTGTCCCCGTGTTGATGTCACAAACATACAAATATGCCTTGGCTTCTGGAACTTGTAGCTGAGGCAGTGCCCCAGATTATTTTTCATGTAAACTGTTGCTAAGCTGCGTCATAAGCAAATGTGTAACTTTATCCTTATTATATCCTCTCTTGTTGGGTTTTCTTTGTTGCTGAAGCCTATGGGATTGGCTTTGCATGTTAATTCCATAATTATTAAAGTAGTGAGCCCACCAAAATCTGCGCCATCTGTAAATTTTCTTAGCATGATTCTGACACATTCATTTAATTTGTTAATTTATTTTTGATAAAATAAAAGTTCATTAAGGAGCAACAGAGGGAGACTCTCAAAAAAGAGAGAACTGAAACAGAATCTTGCTTCTAGCACTTTCTGTTCAGTGAGATACTACCCCATTCATCAATCGTCTCCAAATGCATCTGTTTTACCAACAATGTGTCCATCTTATTGACATTATGTCCAGCCTACATTTCTATATTTTGTCCAAATGTCCAAAGGATATCATGAATGTGCTGTCACAACTTTGAAAAAATAAATACCTACACACACTGCACCCGCAGCATTACCCCAATGCTGAGGGATTAGTGACACCGAGGACAAGTGTTTTGTTTGACCTGGAGGCGAGCTCTGTGCATAGTCTGTTCCATTTCTTAGGGACTCCTGATTCACACAAGAAGGTAACTTCCCTCCTCACGATCTTCACCTGAGACATGTGGAACTCCTGGTGGCTGCGGCTATTGCCAATCACTAACCTTGATATTGCTCAGGTTCTCCTGGGCCATGGACCCCTGGAACCATCCAAGTCTCCAGCAAGAGTGGGCATATAGCAGGGGCTCCATAAATATTTGAAGGGATGGTGAATCCATGTAAAGAGGAGCTAAGCTTCTCTTGCACTATTGGTATTTCTTCCAGAAATATCTGCTGCAACCACATAAAACTTCTGTGCCCTTTGCACATGTGCTCTTGCTCTGTGGAGCCCTGGCAGCCTGGGAAGTATGCGGACACATCAGAGTTGTTTGGGCTCCATTCTTCATCATTTCCTGGCCTATGCCCCTGGGTTGGGCGCAGACAGAGACTCTGGGACACCAGAGTATGATTTAGAATTGTTTACAAATATCTCATCCATAGACATATATAGATACTACAGTTAGAAAGAAAAAGCCTTTATCTCAGGAATTTTCCCAATTATGACGTTGTCACAACCTGGAAATTGAACTTTACCCTACCATGTATAATATAAGACCAGCTGTCCTGGCTGAACACTGTTAGCTCAGTGAGTAGGGCTATGGCCATGTACACTGAAGCTGGAGGGTTTGAGCCCCACCCAGGCCTGCTAAGAACATTGACAACTGCAACCAAAAATCAGCCAGGCATTGTGATAGGTGCCTGTAGTCCCAGCTACTCGGGAAGCTGAGGCAAGAGAATCGCTTAAGCACACAATTTTGAGGTTGCTGTGAACTATGACGCCATAGCACTCTACTCAAGGCGACATAATGAGACTCTATCTCAAAAAAAAAAACAAAAAAAAAAAACAGGTGTCCTTAATATACCCCAAGGAAAGCAGGATAGGTATTCCATGGTTAGGAACTTCATACAAGTGTGGAATATCTGATCCTTCTCCTGAAATAATCTCCACCATCCTCTGATTCTGTTAGCTCTCTAACTGGAAATCATACTGACCCAGATGCTCTTTTGGTCTGTGGAAGGAGATGTCTCCATTTATTGAGTGTCTATCCCATATGAGGCCCCGTGTCAGGGGCTGGAACACAGCTATGCCTAAGGCACAGAGGGTTCCTCTCATCAGCAGAGGATGCAGACCTTAACCAAATTTTACAATAAATAAACAAGCCTGTGTTTATCGCATTCATAATGCTCTTAACAAATATTGATTGAATGAACTTGATTGATTAAGAAAATAACCTGGGCTCAGTTACATTTTTCCTTTATACCACATGGAAAGGGTTTGTCAGGAATAAAACCAGAGACAAAATAATCAATATGTGTTCAACCTGCTCCAATTGCATATCTCTAAAATTTTGGTATAATCGTTTAATCAGTTTCAAATAAGCCCCATTTTTTAAATTTATGCATAACATTTCTCCCTCTAGTTACCAATTTCAGCTGACTAAATGATCATCCCTGAATGCTTCATCAGAGCACCAAAGGAAGGCCAAATACACACTAACGTGTGTGAGGGATGTAAATGGTCCAATCAGACCTCAGGTGTTCAGTCAAGAGAAGCAGGAAGGCAGTCTGAGAACTCTCTCTTCTTGTCCTATCAGCAGGGGAAGGCAGCAACAATGACGCCTGTCCAGGAACATCAAAACACAGGTGGTTTTTTTTTTTTTCTTCCAGCTATTTTCAGCTATTCAGGTAAAGATAAGGGTTGGGTTTACCCAGGGAGGGAGCTGAAGGGGTAGACAAGGGAGTAATTAAAATGATGAAATGAATCCAAGCTGTGCAAGGACAGAAATGAGGGAAAGGATGAGTGGGACTTTCCCAAAATAGCACATGAAGACATTGGATTACTCTTTAATATCCTTTTTCCCTCAAAGAAGGAAGGCAGGGAGCCCATAGAACATATAATGGGGTTTCTAACCAAGTGGGGATAATGGGCAGGTGGATCGTTTCCCACCTTTAGCCTTTATTGTCTCTCTCACTCACTACCACTTCAGCCTCCTTTATTAACAATACCCGTCTGGATTCTGCAGCTTTGAGTCCACCATGAGAGCAGAGCCTTTTCAGCTTCTCCTGGATTAATCAATATTCTTTTCACTTAAATTCTCTTTCAACCTTCAAAAGTAACCTTTGTTGGTGACTTGTACTGTTGCTTGTGTGAAAGAGGTCAGATTGCTAGATTTGATCATTATGTCATTTCTATCTATTTCTGTCTGGCTAAAGATTAATTCCCTACTTCCAAAGTTAAGAAGCAGGTTCTTGCTTTTGTCATTGAAATGGGTTCTTAATAGGGAAACTGAACTCAACAGCAACAAGTAAAACAAGAGCCAAGCGTGGGTTTTATTTCCACCTTTCCCTTGACCTAGTTAGAGTGAATGGCAATAGATCTTACCACTCACAACTGCAGCGTGTGCTGATGGCCAAGAGGAAGGCAGGCTGCACCTGGCAGCCCACCTGTCCCAGAAGTCTTGCCCAAAGCTGTCCTGTCCATCTGTCCAGTCAACACTCAGTCTTGTGGCCACATCCAGCTGCAAGGGCATAACAAGGATGGACAGGTGGGAATCATTTGCCTGAAGGGCAAACAGGCAATGGACAGCAAAGTCATCAGCAGATTCAACAGCACATCTATTCAGACAGTGAAGCATTTTTGTCTACTTAGCCTCAAGGTGCATTAAAATGCCCCAAAGATCTTCTATTCATATCTGTCATCACACCCACATGAAAGATGATGCCATGAGCTGTCACTGGCTTGATTTCTATGCACACATCTGACAAGCTCTCTTGCTCACTAGTCTCCCTTAACCCTAAAATTTAAGGTTTCACAAAATACAGGTCATTTTATTTCCCTTCTTGTATCTGAAATATGTATACGAGCTTGCTCGATGAAAGTTTCATCAGTGAATAAATGAATGTCAGTGAATGAAAAATTAAAACAATGGCTGAATCTGCAGGAGTAAATGAACAAATGTATTCCGAGCATCTGATTTGGCCTCTTGATTGACTTTAATTTTTAAATCCCTACTTATTTAGCTTTTACTTATTTCCTGTCTCAGATATTTTTATCTGTTGGGAAAAGAGAAGTTAAAAGTTTCAATATTTAGATCATTGAATTTAAAGTCAGATATCTTAAGAAAATGTATAATAAATTTCTTTTCCTAAGGGCCCAGTGGACATAAATATGAAAGGAGTTTGTGTCTTCTTTATCTTCAGAAGTGTTTACTATGCTTTCACAAGGTGGGTGAGAAATGCTTCCAGGCAAGGTAAACAGGGATTTCGATCTCTCAGCTGTTCACAGCTACCTACCTCAAACATCTAGCCTGGGACTGTAAATGGATTCCACACACTTTGTCCTTCACTGATGTATACTGTGTCAATAACGCCTTTGTTATTAGTAATAACTAATAACTTAGAATTTTGTAATGTTATCTCATATATAAAATAGTTCAGACATTCCAATATGCCACCTTTTGGCAGCAAAATCATGGGCTTGTCAACCATATTTTTAATGAAATGATGATCCTATAGCTTCTTTAGATAAGAAAAAGGAATAGTAACTGGATGTTGATAATTGTTAGTTTTCTGAAATGTGATATAGAAGGCAGATATAAATTTTGATTTCTACAAAGTGTTGCGAGCTTATCCCATCACTTCTGAAATACTGTATGATTAAAATAATGAGTAAATACTCTAGCCGTACCTTGTGCTTAAATGGCAGCCAAGAGACAAAGAACTAGGTTTTCATCCAATTGGTTTTGGAGGCTACAGATTCGCATGGGATGGAGGAAGACTACCACCTAGTGGTAAAAAGTATTAACTGCACCCACCAGTAAGTTGACTGGAAGTCTTCTATTTCAACCACATTTTTTTAAATGCCTTTTGAGTATTTTAAATGCTACATCCTTGATTCCTGACATGGGTGTTTATCAATTCAATTAAAGATTTGGAATCAACTTTATATGCTTAAATATTTCCAAATAAAAACGTGTAGGTAGTCAATCTATCCAAGAATTCAGATATTCTAAATTTCACAAACATTTCACAGATACTCCCTGAAGTATGCTTGAGAAAAGGTGCATATTAAAATATGTTTCTTAGATGATCTGAGATTTTATTTAATAGTTATATATCTGTCTGCTAATACATTTGAACAAAAGGAGTGTTGATTTCAGTATTCCTCTGATACTATGACGAGGCCTGCCCAGAAAGTACCCAGCCATATACAGCAGAACCTCCATAGTGGTTCCTACATCGACCACCTTAAGTTGACCTGATTTTCATAGTCCAGACATGCACCACATGTACTTACCAGTACAGTAGGCCTGGTTCCTTATGGTGACCTCCTCCATATGTTGACCAGCTTATTACTGTCCCATGGTGGTCAACTTAGAGGTTCTACTGTAATATGAAAAATAGACACATAGGTCACTAGATACTTTCCGGACACCCTTCATATCTCAAGAACTTGAAAGTGTCTATAAATAGCTGAAATTCGTCTTCCTTCCCTTGACAGCCATCATAAACATAGCACAGCGTTTTACACACTTTGGACATGCAATAAATTAATAATTGAGCACTAAAAAATTATTACAGCAAAACTAGTTTTAATTATAGCTAGTAGTTTGGTCTATATTGATAACGGTAAGGAGAAATTTTTTTTAATTCTGAAAACCTCTAGTTCATACTTTGACACTTAAATAAAAAATTCTACTAAATTTTTTTTTTTACTTTAGCAGGGCTATGAGTGTGTCATCTATCCTTGAGGACCTGATATGAAAAGACAGAATTGTGAAATTCAAATTGCACCTATAACCATTTTGTTTTTATTCCTTAGCTCCTTTTTCTAGTAGCAGACATCCCACCCACACACACAACCAGGCCAGGCTAATCACTGTATCCCCCTCCTTGCCCCTTGGACTTATTCCAAGGTTGCTCAATCAAAGTGCAGCTCCCAGCAATGATGTCTTTACCAGAACAGGCAAGAAGTTCCTTCTTTCCCCTTTGGTCAGGAGCTAGTAGGGACAATGATCCAGCCATAGGAAACTTATTGCAGCAAAGAATAAAGCCAGATAGAAAGGGGCAAAGAAGAGTCTCTTGTTCTTGTTGCTGAGGTCCTTGACCCCTGGGATTCCCACTGCTCTTCCCCTGTGTTCTTTCCACAAAGCTCGGGAAGATAAAACCTACTTTGAGGTATGGTTTTGCAGTCTAAAGGGGACTGACTCATATTGCATTTATATAATAAGGCATAGCTCTGATCATGCCACCACCCTAGTCAGAAAATCTCTGTTGCTTTCCATTTATTAAAAAATAATCTCCCAACTCTTTTTGGATTTTGGATTTGACTTTAATCCACCTCTCCAGCATTATCACACTCAATTTAGTAATCTAGTAAACCAAATTATTTGTTATTTCTTCAAAACACCCAGTACTTTCCCTTATTCATTCTGCCTTATAAAAATGTTTTATATACAGCTACCCCACTTTCCACTTTTTCAAGATCAATCACAAACAATTCATCTTCAATAAATCCTTTTTCATTATGCCATGAACCAGTTAAGCTTAGGTTTAGCTGACTGTAAGTGAAATCTAAGAACACAATGTAGCAGAAAATTTAATCCTTGCTGAAGTGAGAAGCCTGAAGGTAGGCACTCCTGGGTTCTATTGCAACAATATGGACATGGATATATTTGCTTTCTATGGCTGCATAACAAATTAGCACAAACTTATCAGCCCAAAACAACACATATTATCTCACAGTTTCCATGGGTCAGGAATCTGAGTATGGCTTACACAGATGTTCTCACAAGGCTGAAACCAAGGTGTTGATTACATTCTCATCCAAAGACTAGTAAACAACTCACTTCCAAGCCCCTCCCAGGTTGCTGAAGAATTCATCTCCTTGTAGCAGTAAAATGAATGTAGTGTTGTTTCTTTAACAGTAACAATAGAAAAAGGACTTCCTTTTGCGTAGAGTCTCTGAATTTCAGGGAAAGTATAGGACCTCTTTAAAGGGCTTGTCCAGTTAACTCAGGCTTACCCAAAATAATCTGTCTTTCAATGAGCAAAAAGTCAACTGATTAGGGATCTTACTAACATCTACAAAACTTCACCTTTATAAATAATGTAACATAATCGTGGGAATGACATAGCATCTCCTTTTCTATATTCTGTGGATTAGAAAAAGCAAGTCACATGTTTCATCCCAACTCAATGAAGGGATTTCACAAGGGTGTGATGCACTGGGAGGTGCATGTCCATACAGGCAGAAACCTGAGTCCGCTCTTCCTGTTCCATCACTATTCTCCATCTCATTGGAGGAAGGCTGTCCTCATTGTCCAGGAAGGCTGTCTGAACTCTAACCAGCATGTGCACCTAACATACTACAGAAAGTACTAAAGAAATGGGGCAAGGAGGATTTTTCTTCCCCATTGGATCAGCTGCCTATAAGCAAACTTCATAAAAATTTCACACATGTTCACTTATATCTCTTTAGCCTTGAGTGCAGACAATAGGAGAATGCATTATCTGTAGAGAAGCTACTAAGAAGTAATAAAACTAACCAAAAATCATCTGCTATTTATTGTCAACATCTATTAGCAAATCTCAACAGTTTAGTATAAAATACAATCATGTGTCACTTAATTACACAGATACACATTCACTTTCTTTATGTTTGGTTAGGTTTTCCTCTATTTTTTAACTTAATTTTTATTAAATCATAACTGTGTACATTTATGGGGTACAATGTGATGATTTGATGTACAATGTGAAATGCTTAAATCAAACTAACATAACCATCACCTCCCTTACTTATTTTTGTGGTAAGACATTTATAATATACCCTTTTTTGTTTTGAAATATACCTTGCATTGTGCACATTAGGTGAGATCCTGCCAAATACCCTCCCTCCACTTACCCTTCTCCTACCCTTCCCCTACCCTTCCCCTCCCCTCTTTCTTTTTGGACTATCTTTGTGCTTTATCATTCATATGAATGTGTAAGTGATTACATATTGTTTCATAGTAGTATTTAGTGCATTGTATACTGTTTTTCCCATTCTTGAGATACTTTACTAAGAAGAATATGTTCCAACTCCACCCAGGTAAACATAAAAGATACAAAGTTTCCCTCTTTATGGCTGCATAGTATTCCACAGTATGCATATAGTACAATTTGTTTATCCACTCATGGGTTGATGGGCATAGGCTGTTTCCACGACTTGGCTATTGAATTAGGCTTCAATAAACATTTTGGTGCAAATGTCTTTGTTGTAAAATGATTTTTGTTCATCTGTGTAGATACCTAATAACGATATTACAGGATCAAACAATAGGTCAACTTTTAGTTTAGAATTCTCCATACTTTTCTTTCCAAAAAGGACATATTAGCTTGCAGTCCTACCAGCAGTGTAGAAGTGTTCCCATTTCTCCACATACACTCCACAACTGAAGTTTCAGGATTTTGTGATGTGGGCTAATCTTACTAGAGTTAGGTAATTCTCAAAGTGGTTTTGATTTGCATTTCTCTGATGTTTAAAAATGATGAGCCTTTTTTCATATGTTTGTAGGCCATGCACCTGTCTTCTTCAGAGAAGTTTCTGTTCAAGTGCCTTGCCCAGAAAGAAATGGAGTTGTTTGTTCTTTTCTTATTGATTAGTTTGACTTCTCTGCATTCTAGTCATCAGAACTTTGTTGGAAACATAACCTGCAAAAATCTTCTCCCATTCTGAAGACTGCTTGCTTTAGTTTCTGTGCTCTTAGCTGTACAGAAGAATATTAGCTTGATCAGATCCCAGTAATATATTTTTGGTGTTGCTTCATTTGCCAGGGGAGTACTCCTCATAAAATATTTTCCCAGGCCAATATCTTCAAGTGTTTTCTCTGCACTCTCTTCTCATATTTTTAACCGCATGGTACTTGCACAAAAATAGAGATATAGATCTATGGAACAGAATAGAGAACCTAGAGATGAACCTACATATTGTCATTTGGTCTTTGATAAGCCTGACAAAAACATACATTTGGGAAAAGACTCCCTGTTTGACAAATGGTGCTGAGAGAACTGGCTAGCAACCTGTAGAAGACTGAAACTGAACCCTTTCCTTTCACCACTAACAAAAATTAATTCTCACTGGATAAAAGATTTGCCTTCTTTAAGTGAAGTAGGCTACATTAACCCAGAAGAGAAAGACACACACAAAAACAAACAAAAAACTGGAGATTCTTTTCTACAAATTATACAAGTTGGAAGCGTATCCCAGAATCGCAATCTTGACAGATGGTTGCCAAGGTGGCAATACATATATTCTCTCCCATATTTAATTTTAAAAAAAGTTTATTTAATGCACTGAAAAAAATGTTCAACATTTCTAATCATCAGAGAAATGTAAATGAAAACCACAGTGAGGTAGCACTTAACTCCAGTGAGAATAGCTTTTATCAAAAAAATCCCAAAACAACAGATGCTGGTGTGGATGCAGAGAGAAAGAAACCCATACATTGTTGGTGGGACTGCAAACTAGTATAAGCTTTATGGAAAGCCCTGTGGAGGAGATACCTCAAAGAACTAAAAGTAGTCCTATAATTTGATCTAGCAATCCCACTATTGGGTATTTACCCAAAGGGGAAAAAGAAGTCATTTTATCAAAAAGACATGTACACTCAAATGTTTATTGCAGCACAATTTGACAATTGCAAAGATGTTAAGTCAACCCAAGTGCCCATCAATACATAAATTGATTAATAAAACCTGATTTATATGTACCATAGAGTACTATTCAGACTTAAAAAGATAATGGCGGACGGGTCAGATGTTTAGCGCAACTCTCCGAAATCTTCAGGTGAGAGAGGGTAACACAGAGCTGCGGAATCTGCTAGAGAAATTTTCATGCCACTGTTTAAGCGGTGCCAGGTGCCAGCAGCTGCCAGGGGCGGGAGGCGGCAACAACCAGCCCCTCCTCCACGGAGGACTGCAGTTCCCAGTTCGTGGGAAAACTTGGTGTTTTGTGAAAAGTTTGGAGAAATGTGGACTCCTCAGAGGAATTTGGTGACCAGAAAGGCGTGCTGTTCGGAGTGGCAGGGGGCCAGGCAACCTGATAAAAATTAAGGGGAAAGGACCCCCACCTAGGAACAGACACATTTTGAAATGTTGGAAATAGGGATCCACCACAGGCACCTTTTCCCAGAACAACAGGTGTGAATGAATAGACTTGCTCATTCCTGGCAGGGAATATTGGTGTAGACTGGAAGTTGGGGGGTGGGAGGAGCTGCTGTGCAGCAAACTGGCAGATTGCTGGTCTCAAAAATGTTAATCCAGACACCGAAACTGATGGAAAAGTCTCCTCTGTGCTGCGGAGGTGGCCAGTCCCTCCCCCACAGAAGATTACAATTCCAAGTTCAGGGGAAGCTAGGAGTCAAGTGGAAGGATTGGTGAAGCATGCACTCTGACACTGAATTTGGAGGTAAGATGGGGTGCCATCTAGAGCAGGACAGCCAAAGTTAGGTGGTCAGTTAGAAAATGGACATATTTTGAAATTTCAGAAATGGCCACCATCACAGGCATGTCCGTCTACAGGCCAAATCCTGTGGTAACCACTGCAACAAAGTAAAACATGAATCAGGTATAAGCCTGGGAACCACTCACAGAGCCACCTGGTATCCAGAAAGTGTATTGCAATATAAATATATTCCTACTAAAGTTGACCCCTACACCATATGTATAGTTGTATACTTATATATTCATATATATATATGAATAATATTTTGGTGGTTGGTGTTTTTTCTTCTCTTGTTTATTCCTTGTTGAAGTTATTGTGAATTTTTTAATTTTTTATTTATTTTTATTTTTTATTGTTTTATTAATACTATTTTTTCTCTTCTTATTTTTCCCTTCTTATAGTTGCTGAGAGTGCTTACATCAGATTTTTAGAGTTTTATTATCTCTTTTTTTTTAATCATCATTTTTGTTATAGTTGTTTTTTGTCTGTATGTCCAGTTGTTTCTGATTGTCCATGCATCTGTGTGCTTGTGTGTCTGGTAGCCTATTTGTCTGTTTATTTGCTCGTATGGTCTCAACGTGTTTTGTGTTTTGCTAAATCCTCAGGTTGGCTACTTTCCCTAACTCCAATTCTCACATTCAACAAGATCAAGGGGGAAGGGGGGATGACAGCTGGCTGGAGCCAGCTTTCAACAGAAGCTCCAGTCTAGAGGAAGAGATAACAGCCAGAAAGATCCCAACAAAGCCAAAGGAGGGGGACAGAGCTGAGAGAAGAGATACTTAGTTGCATGTCTTCCATGCCGAGGCAATCTTCGACTCCAAGGAAACTAATTTCAGAGGGAATTGCTGGAAGTTTGGACTCCTTCTCCAGAGAGCCCCTGTGGTGAGCCCAGGAATTCTCTTGTCTGGCAGGGAGTTTGAACAAATATTTTCCTTGCCACCTTAAACTTCCAGTCTACCCTTCCCCCCTGGCCTGGTGGTCTAGAAGTCCAATCCCTGTAGAGACCAAAATGTCTGCACTTCCTGGCTAGGACTGGGCATTGTATAGACAAAGGCAATTCAGCTGTGCTATATCTGTGAATCCAGTAACAGTACAGAAAGACATAGAGAGAAGGGTGACTGACCTGGCCCTGAGAAAGTGTATCTCAGCAGCAGGCGGAGGCTTAGGTCTCTCACTATGGGTGGAGACCGGGGTATTACTGAGGTGCCCAAACCCAAGTGGAGACACCTCCCACCCAATATCAGTATTAATAGAGTGATATGGCTGGGGTCTAATTTTGAAGAATCATCTCCCCAACTTGGTGGTCTGCCAGAGGGAACCAGACCTTGCCCTATAGGAATACCAGAGCTACAGAACAGCGGCAACAAAGGTGTATTGGCTGAGGGAGAAATTCTTCTGCTCTCAGTATATCCTCAGGTTTAGATTGAACTAAGGTGGAACTTACTCCAGCTTCCATTGAGCATCTAAGTGAGGCAGGCTACAACTTCTCCTGCTGGGTGGTGGCAGAGGGTTGTAACCACAAGGAGGAGGCAGTGACCTTACTTTGACTCTGGCAGGCACATAGGCCTGGCATATTTGCTTATTGGACAGAACTGGGCCACAGAGACTGGGTTAACAGAGACTACCAGTGGGGCTACCAGAGACTGCGGTTACCAGAGTTTGGTGGTGAAGGGTGAGAAAGATGGGGAAAGAGGCATCAACCACCTTGCACCAAACCTTCCAGTGGACGGGCCTTTCTGACTCCTCAGAGCACCAGGGGTGTTCAAGCCACACTTGAGCTACAGGAGACTGCTAATATCTAGTTGCTGGAGATATTTTGAACTCTCCAGCTAGGGGGTGGGTGCTGTTCAGAACAATTGGTTTAGAACTCTTGAACTGGACAAATCACTCGAGGACCTTCCAAGGTGGTACCCTGGTTTTGTTGTAGTGCAAAGGTTTGATTTTCCTCTTCCAGGTATTACCTATGGGGGGATAAGATGTCCTAGTTGCTTGTATTTCTCCAAAGCTGTGACTACAACCCAGAGTCACTGATTCACTACGATTGGACAGAGATCAGCCAACTACCAGACAGAGCCACTACCCCCACAACACCAAGCAGGCCTCTGGAGTCACAGACTGTAGTACTGTACAGGTCCTTTGCAAAATTGGAGAGGAAAAGCTTCAGTCACCAGTCCCAGTTCCTTGGTGAAGGGCTGGTCAACTATAACCCCAGAAGGCTCCAATCCAATTTCACCTTTCCTGCTCATCTAGCTAAACAATGAAAAACAATCATGGGGTGGAGTCAGCAGGAAAACTCTGGCAACATGAATAATCAGAACAATTCAACTCCCCAAAGAATGACAAATCAGCCAAACCAGGGGATCCCATGCACAAACAGATGGCTGAGATATCCGAAATCAAATTTAGAATTTGGATGACAAATAAGATCAACAGAATGGAAGTAAAGTTGGAGGTAGAAATTCTAGGAATACTTCAAAAGATGTCTCAAGAATTTAATGAATTCAAAGACAAAATCACCAAAGATTTAGACATACCGAGAAAAGAAGTTGCAGCCTTCCAAGATATGAGAAATACAGAAGAATACCTCAGTAACAGAATGGAGCAGGCAGAAGAAAGCATTTCTGACATTGAAGACAAAGCTTTTGAATGCTCTCAAATACTCAAAGAGGAAGAGAAGTGGAGAGCAAAA
>CAUYON010072598.1:0-17382 GCA_963573935.1 Arctocebus calabarensis | reverse complement strand
CCGCCACAGATGAATATTGAAGTCAGCTCACCCTGACCCTCCACCTCTAACCCCACAGGTGAATATGGAAGTCAGCTCACCCTGACCCTCCACCTCTAACCCCACAGGTGAATATGGAAGTCAGCTCACCCTGACCCTCCACCTCTAACCCCACAGGTGAATATCAGAGTCAGCTCACCCTGACCCTCCACCTCTAACCCCACAGGTGAATATGGAAGTCAGCTCACCCTGACCCTCCACCTCTAACCCCACAGGTGAATATCGGAGTCAGCTCACCCTGACCCTCCACCTCTCCATCCATCTGAGCTGCAGCCAACATGGTGGCCAGCAGCCCTGACCCTTCCGTCTCTGGCTTCAGTCACTAGAAAGACTATCCCAACTTTCTATTCAAGCCCAGGAAGTCCTGGGAAGGAGACCCATTGGCCCAGGCAAGATCAGAGATGTCACGGTGGCTTCTCCAAACTCTGGGTCCCTGCAGGAAACATGAAGGAATAGATCCCATTCCCACCCCCCAATTTTGTGCAAAATACATGTGGAAAAAGCACAAAATCCTCATTTTCTAATCATCTCACAAAATCTAGCTTTTTATACCAATCTCCTTTCTTCCTTTCAGCAAAATTGATTAAGAAACATTCATTTCTTGGGGAGGCTATCATACAGACTGTACGTTCCCTCAGGCTCGGTTATTTTAATTTTGACTAAACCGAGGAGGAAGACATGCCTGCAGATGCCCACTCCAAATAATTGTTCCTCACTTGTGAAGCTAGTGGACAGCGTTTTCTCCCCCCCACACACAGATGCTGCCCACCCTGCCCCTCTTGGAGCAGGGGGGCATTCCTGTCAAGTCCCCTGAGTCTCCCCTTATCCTATGAGCCTCCTCTCACACTGTCCTTGGTCAGGGTATTATAGTTGATAGGCAGAACAGCACAGTATTGAGCTCTTCAGCCAGATACCCGGGTTCAAACCCTGGCCTGGCACAATTTACTAGACCTTGGGCAAGTAACTTTCACTCTGTGCCTCAGTTTCCTCATCTATAGGAGATATCATTAGCGGTATTTTAGAACATGGCAGCTCCTATAAGCACCCCTTGGGTGACATGGGGAACATGGTACATCTCAGGAAAAGAGAAATGTGTTGGTAGGCTGTCCTTCATCATTGCCTACTCCAGGAATCCTTCCAGGAAGCAGGGAGTGCAGAGGACCAGACCAGAGAGCTCCACCGGGGCAGGTCTCCTTAGGCGCTGGTCAGCTGTGTGTGTGCACCCTGTTAAAATGGCAGCATGAAGTGTGGTCTGAGGACTATCAGTACCACGCCTGTCCTGAAAGCCTGTGAGCTCAGAATCTCAGACTTCCTGAAGTGCGAGTCTGCCTTTTAACAAGTCCCCAGGTCACTTTGCACAAGAAAGAGTGAGAAGCACTGGTTTAGATGTTGCCCATTGTGTTGATAGGACCCTTGCCCCCATTCCTGGAAGCTATTAGTGGAGGTAGTGGAAGGTGCTTCTCTTCCCTTTGGAGCTGATGGGCCCTCGCAGCTGCAGTCACCGGACACTGTGTGTCTGTGGAAAGAAAACCAAGGGACGCCAGGGTAGCTGCTCCAAAACATCTCTTTCATGTAGGTTTTTGTTATATCCTACAAAGCAAATGCGACTGCAAGATACCAGGTCCTGAACACTGCAGAGCACGTGAAATTGTGACACAAGTGAAATGTGACAATGGGATAAACAGTGAAGCGTGATTATTTGTGTGCAGTTCACAATGGGACATACGGTGAAGCATGATCATTTGTGCAGTTCAACCCATGGGACCACTTAGGGTCAGTTCTGTCTTCCCTGAGAAGAGGCCCTCCCCTTCACTTCCCAACACAAATTACAACCCATTTCTCCCTCCATCCTACCACTTATCATACTGTATTCTGGTGGCTTTTTTTTTCTTTTCCTTTTTTTTTATTGTTGGGGATTCATTGAGGGTACAAGAAACCAGGTTACACTGATTGCATTTGTTGGGTAAACTCCCTCTTACAATCATGTTTTGCCCCCAAAAGGTGCAGCACACACCAAGACCCCACCCCCCTCGCTCCTTCCATCTCTCTGCTCTTCCTTTCCCCACCCCTTCCTCATTCTTTCTCTGCTCTCCCCTTCCCTCACCCCCACCAGGTCATTAATTGTCATTAATTGTCCTCATATCAAACTTGAGTACATGGGATTCATGCATCTGCATTCTTGAGATGCTTTACTAAGAATAATGTTCCACTTCCATCCAGGTTAATACAAAGGCTGTAAAGTCTCCATTTTTTTACTGGCTGAATAGTATTCCATAATGTACATATACCATAGCTTGTTAATCCATTCCTGGATTGGTGGGCATTTAGGTTGTTTCCACATTTTGGCGATCATAAATTGAGCTGCAATAAACAGTCTAGTGCAAGTGTCCTTATGATACAAGGATACAACCTTTTTGGAAGGAAATGTGAAGAACTCTCAAAGAACTCAAGCTAGACCTCCCATTTGATCCTGCAATCCCATTACTAGGCATCTACCCAGAAGGGAATACTGGCCTTTTTTTCCTGCACAGTCATTTGCATTCCTTAGCATATTTGATTACTTCAATAACATAAACTACGCAGAGCAAACACCATTATTTTAACAATAAAGACATTGAAGGTCATGGCAAATTTATTTAAAGGTTCTAAGAAACAGAGCTGGAGGTACACAGCACACCAACTCTTCAGTTTGACCAGGGGTCTTTCTAGCAGACCTTGCTCTTTCTTGCCCTGCACCACTCTCGATGGCAGTTGCACTATTTTGTGGCTGTGAAATCTATCCAACCCTTATCCAGAGAAGGCCAGCATTCAAGACATTGTATGAAATACCATTTATCACTTCTTCATCCGGTGTAGCAGATCTCCTGCAGCAGACCCAAGGCTTGCTGTGTGCTGATCTAGGTTACATGTAAGCTCAAGTAAGGAAGTCTTACCAGGTCGCCTAAGGAATTGGAGGTTAATCAAATTCAGTTTAATTTAACATGTGATTGTCCAGCGCATCCAGCACCTGCCAGGGAATTTCCGGGGAGTGTCCGAGACTTTGCTTTGGAGGAAGAGATGCAAAGTACTTAATTAGAGCTTGGCACATTACAGGCAACTGATGTGTGTAACTAGGTCCCTCCTTCTTTGGTCCCAAACTATTAACAGATCCTTCTGGAAAATGCTAGTGCATTTATGGGCTGGTGGAATGGGGTGCCCAGGACATCCAGGCCTGGAGAGCTTGGATTCACCTCTCGACGCCATCTTGTGGGTGATGCAAATTTTGCCCGAGTTTGGAAGAAACTTGTATGATTTGACTTAACATCAGAATTGCATACTCTGCGTAGCTCTGGAAGGAAATCTAGAGATCATCTCCATGAGCAGAACATGAGTTTAGGAATCAAGGACAGTGGAGTCTGCTCTCGGCACCATCCTTGATGCTGAGTTAAGACAAGATGCCCAACTGGGAGACATTCCTTTTAGTTCTCAGTTTCAGCTGTGGAACCAGGCACGTCTAGGCTCGACTGTGGCTCTGTGGCTGTGCCCTTGGCCAAGGCCCTTGACCATGCTCAACCAAGTTTCCTCAGTTGAGAACTGGAAATAAAAGTAATGCTTATTTTACTGCCTTTTTGAGAAAATGTAATGAGATTATTGCTAGTTAGCCATCTGCTTGAGACTCAGCCATTCAAACATGTTCATCCATGGTAGCTATTACTGATATCATTATTACCATTATTATCACTTTTAAAATGGGCTAATATCTTGTGCCCTCCCTTCCTCTTAGAGTTGTCATCTTGATGGCAATATTTTAAAATCTAAACAAATTCTAGGAGTTATTAACTAAGGTACTTTCTTCCCCTCCGTTAGGAAGAAAATTAGGATAAGAATGACCCTCTCCAAGGATGAGACTACAGATCAGTTAGGTACTGTGATGTGGGACAGGAAGTAACTTACTAGACATTTAAAATCTGTAAGTTAAAATGCATTGACCAGGAGGGTTTGATGAGTCCCCTGAAATATACATTTGTTGGGTATTTGGTATATATAAGGTCATGTAGAGATGACCAGGGAATTGGTCCTCTTTCTCATCATTTGGAAGTCTGTGAAATCCACCTGTTTTCTCCTCTGGGGAAAGAAAAAAATATAAAGGCTTATACATGCCATTGAACTTACAATTTCAGGTTAAATTTAGCCATAGATTTATTATCAAAACTTGAAATTCAATTAGCATTTACTGAATACTCACAGGATGCCTAGTGTTGGGCTGGGTCCAGAGGTGGTTGGAGACAGAGCTGATGCTCTCAAATACCTGTGCTGTGCTAAGGTGGCAAAGCATGGGCTGGATAGACTGTAGCCCGAGGTGATCGGGGCCATGCAGCAGGGCCGTGGGTGGTCTGGAGGGGGAAAAAAAGCTCCTGTCTGAGCTTGGAGGAAGGTTATGAGATGATTTATTAACCAACAGAGATTCATGAGGACACGTGCTCTTGTGGCCATTCTGTGGCTGTTTCGGGTAGTTACCATGTCACGGCCACGGTCAACCTCCTATTGGCTGTCAGTCTGAAACGTCCAGACCACCCTGAGTTCAACCTGTCCCTCCATCCCTGAGTGGATCAGAGAGAGCAGGGAAGTAGCTGGACTTTGCAGAAATCCTTTAATGAGCTATGCATCTGGCAGACATATGCATGTATATGTAATACATACACACACACATACCCACACACACACATATATGCACACTGTATAGTAAAGCAGTGGGCATTATTATAGCTACTCTACTTAGGAAAAGCCTAAGGCTCAGAGAGTTTGAAAACTTACTCAGAGTCACATGGGGGTTGGAGAGGGCCGCATGCCTGCCTGCAGATTCCCAGCTTATTTCATTATATAGGCGGATGGCAGGAAATGTAGAAAAACCATCTCAATGTGGATACTGGTTGAAGAAGATCAATGTCTCTGCCCTCAAATAACCCACAAGCAAGGAGAGAGGTTCTTAACCTTTCAGGGGGAAGGGAGAGTTGTGAGAATATTGCACAACATTGAGACTCTCCCCCAGAAAAGTGCTGAAAATCTTTCAGGGAAATATTTGCAACCCCCTCTGTGCTCCATCTCACTCCACGGCAGAGACTCTGACCTCAAAATACCCCGGAAGCAGGGCAGACGCTTCGTCGTTCTAAGGGGCCGATAAAGCGAATGATGCTGAGCCCATTGGATTCTGCACAGGCGGGAATGGGTGCTGGTTGTGGAAATCACCCTCGCCCCCTGGCTGCTGCCCCAGAGTGCAGAAGGAAGCTGTGCAGGATGTCAATCAGTCTAAAGGACTCAGGTGACTTAGCCGGATGCAGGGCAGGCTTCTGAGTGACTGCCCAGAACAACCACTGCTAACGGCTGGGCATCCACTTTGTGTAATCAAAGGGAATCTCCACCGGCTTTCTCGGGCAGGTGGGAGATGGGGTGTAATTCCCTTTGCAGATCTGTAAGGAAAGTGTGCCAGAGAATAAAAGCCCATATACATAGCATTTCCCTATTTGTTTTACCCCTAAATCAGAAAGGTATTTGTTAAGGTGGGGAGACTTGATAAGAGAGGCTTTTTTTTCTTTTTTTTTTTGCAGTTTTGGGCCGGGGCCAGGTTTGGACCCTCCACATCTGATATATGGGGACGGCACCCCACTCCTTTGAGCCAGAGGCACCGCCCAGAGATGCATTTTTTAAAATTAAAGGTTAAGTGTTACCGGGACCTGTGGGGAAATGGTGTGTTCTATTTCTGAATCTGAGTGCTGATTAAACATACGAATGCATATAATACTTTTCTATATGTATATTTCCACAGTTGTATACATATACTTTAACGTGTGTGTACATATATTTTTCTATATGTATATTAATTCTTTTTCATGGAGCAACCTACCTAAAACCTGAACTTTCTTTTTTTTTTTTTGGCCAGGGCTGGGTTTGAACCTGCCACCTCTGGCATATGGGACCAGCGCCCTACTCCTTTGAGCCACAGGCGCTGCCCCAAAACCTGAACTTTTAAGAGGAAAAAATAATATAGTCCTGTAACATGATTTGGAACAATCAGTCACAATTGGCTAAATATCATCCTTTTTAGTTTCAGCATCTGTGAAACAAGACCAAGGCAGCTCAAAACCTCTTAGTCCCCCTACTTGGGAGTTCCAGAAAGCGTCTCTCACTCCCTGCAGGGATCCGACAGCAGGTGCTCTGGGTGCTGTGGGTGTTTGAGTCCTTGCCCTCTCTGGGGTCCTGGCTCCTAACCTGTGGCTTTCTCCTGGGTGAGTCCTGGCTGCTTTTAGCTACAGGGTCAGCTTCATCAATGCCGACCTGAGCAAACTGGCGGGCCCACTGGGGTGTGGAGTGTGAAAGGAGTCTGCTGCCAGATTCTGGGAATCATTTGCACCTGGGTCCTCGTGCACCATGTGCAATGCTCCCTCCTACCTCTCTTCATTCTGCAGTGCTGCAGCCCTGGGCTACTGCACAGGGCTCCAGCAGCCTCTGGGAGCCTTCCCCTGCCCACCTCTGATCATCTCTGTCTATATAAATGTCTTCAGACAATAACTAAGAAAATGCCATGAAGAGTATGTTAAACAGTTTGATGAAAACATTTCAGATTGTATATGAAACCAGCACGTTGTACCCCTTGATTGCACTAATGTACGCAGCTATGATTTAATAAAAAAAAAAAAAAGAAAGGGCTGGTCATACCTCTCCGAACCCCTACTCTGATTGCCCAGATTGCAAATCTCACCACCTTTGTCTCACCACTCTAAACCTGACATGCCTGCTGGACACCAAACACAGTGGCTTTGTGCCCAACATCCTCAGCTTCCGATCCTTGCCTCCTCCTCCTCGAGGCTCCTATTCAAATTCTTCCTGCCGCTCAGCCTCTGTGGTCCCATTTTTGTTTTGTTTCTTTCTCCCCCCCCCCCCCCACCGATGGCTCCTGCTGCTTGGCATTGCAGTTGTGACATACTATGTCCCAACACTTTTGGGAAGCTGTTGACTTCAGAACTGGGAAGGTCCAGCTGAAAGACAGGAGGATGTGAACCAGAGTCGAAGCCGAAGTCCTAAGTCAGCAGCAGCAATATGTGAGCACACATGAGGGTCAGCACGTGTCCTGGGCACTGGATGGAGGAAGTGAGGCGCCCACAGGGCAGGAGCGCAGCTGGCAACTTGCCGGGCAGCCCTGGAAACTCAGCCCAGTTGCTCTGTTTGGGGGAGGGCAGAGAAGGGGATGGGATTTAATAACATGCAGTCTTTACCTGCTTTTATCTTTCCATCACTATGAAAATGCCCCAATGCCTTGTTAATATTTCCCTATCCCTTTTCTGTCTTTATTCCTTTCCAAAAGTATTTAAGGAAATTAACCATTCCTCATGTCCTGGGTTATGCGGATCTAAAATGTCCCTCTGAGATCCTGCCTAGAGCATTATTTCTGAAAATATTTCTCAGAAGACACAATTTTCCAAGGCCAGGATCAGGTAGAGAATAGTGAGCATTTATTGCTGGATGTCAATAAATCTGCAAGACCTCAGACACCTTATTCAGCCTCTCTGAACCCATTTCCTCCTCATCTGCAAATGGACATAATGATCGTGGCGCTGCCTGATTGTCGGGGCTGAGGCCTAGGCAAGCTGCGAGGGGCTCTTAGTCAACTATAAAGTGAGGAGCTGTTAGGAGCAGAATGCGCACCAATTTCAGGAAATGAGATTCTCGTAGGCACCAAGATCCTCGTGATATAGGAAGTGTCTCGGAGTCTGGCCTTTTAAATTGCTGTTGAAACACGTATGTAAAAAAACCTGTGTGACTCTCTTGGCCGCTCAGATAAAGGGCTTTGCTGTCCCAGGACTGTACCATGTGACTTTGTTTATTTCAACCTTCTGTCGATTCTCTCTTTCTCTCTGTCTTTTTTAATAGAATCGCAGCTGCCTTTTCTGCCCCCACCCAGCTTTGTTCTCTTCCCCATACCCAACATTGTAACCTTTGTCTGTTTGCATTTAAAAAACTGGGAATTATCAAGAGTCCCGTACTGAACCTATTATTGCTTCTCACTTCATTTATTCAGTCTGAGTGATCTTGATCTCACGCTCTCCAATCAGACTCCTATTAACCTCCAAGTCTGTAAGAAAACTCATTCTCTCCCCGAGTTCCAAATCTGCACGACTTCCTGTCAACTCCTCCTGTTACCTTCCTGTGCCCCTGACGGATATGATGAACTTCCCAACCAAATTCCTTCTCCCCTCACTGCTCTGCTTCTGAGAGAGTCTGTATCTCATCTGCATATGTCACAGTCACTGGCTAAAATACTGTGTAAGTCCCCTGGAGGACAGAAGAGGCACACCTGTCTCTCTCTCTCTCTCTTTTCAGGTAGTAACCTCAAACTCCTGGGCGCAAGTGATCTTCCTGCCTCATCCTTCTGAGTAGCTGGGACTAAAGGCATATGCCACAACACCCAGTTCATTTTCCTAGTTTTAGAAGGGATGGGGTCTTGCTCTTTCTCAGGCTGGTCTCAAACTCCTGAACTCAAGGACTCCACTTGCTCCACTTCCAGAGTGTTAGGACTACAGGCATGGTCCGCTGTGCCCAGCCACACCTGTCTCTTTCACTGTGAAATCCCTAGCATCTTGTACATGACGGGGACTGTGCAAATCTCTTCCTTTTAATGTATAAAATATTCATTATCTTCTTCTCTCTTATGACCCACAAGATAATAATACAATCACAAAAAAATCTATCAGTCGGATCGATCACTGGGCTGATAGAGGTTGCCTTACTGCTTACCACACGGCTACTTGGGTGTGGGCTGGGGGAAGGTACTGTGTCAAGACCTCACATACAGTCATGTGTCACTTAATGACAGGGTGAGAAGGGTGACAGGTGATTCAGATGTTGTGAGAAAGGTAACCCTTTCTGAGAAGGGTGGAAGGTAAGATTCAGATGTCATGAGAACACTGCAGAGTGAACTTACCAAACCCAGATGATATAGCCTGGTACACACCTCAGTCGAGTGACATAGTGGCTATACACAGGTGGCCTTCTGGATCCTTGCGCCTTTGGACTGAACCCAAACTTTACAGAATAAATCCTTTTTTTAAAAAATTTTATTTTATTTTGTATTACAAATTAACATGAGGGTACAGATGTTTAGATTCCATTGTTTTCATTTCTAAGGTAAAGTTCAAGTTGTAGTTGAACCCTTCACTCAGGGGGCTGAACGCCCTCACTTCGTGCACCTTAGGTCAGATCCTGCCAATCACCCTCCCTTTCTCCCCTCCCCTCTCCTTCTCCTCGCCCCTCCCCACTACTAGACTCTTAGTGTTTTTCTTTCAGGTGGGTGTGTAGTTAGAGCAAATTCTTTTAATAAAGGGATTTGTTCTGTGAAGTTGGGATTCAGGTGAGCAGCCAGACTTGGGGATCTGGAGGGTGACAGGTGGCCTTGGAGCTGCGGGTTCCCCACCCCTGGACAATCTATTGCTTGAGGCTACAAGCCTGGACAGCAATTTACAGTAATGAATAGTGCAGGTAATTGGAATGTAATGCTAAGTCTGTGTGTATTTGGAGATGCCTAAACATAGAAAATGTACAGTAAAAATATGGCATAAAAGCAAATAATGGTACACCTGAATTAGGCACTTACCGTGAATGGAGCTGGTGGGGACTGGCAGTTTCTCTCAGTGAATCACCGAGTGGGTAGTGAGCGAATGGAAAAGCCCAGGGTAATACTGTCCACTGCCAGATGCTGTACAAATAATAGACACTTAGGTTATACAAAATTCACAATTTATTATTGTCTTCAATAAAAAATTATGTTCACCTTACTATAACTTTTTTATTTTATAAGATTTTTAAGTTTTTAGAACTTTTTTTTCTATTTTTAGTAGGGTATGGTCTCACTCTTGCTCAGGCTGGTCTCGAACTCCTGAGCTGAAGGGATCTTCCCTCCTCTGCCTCCCAGAGTGCTGGCATTACACTGCTGGGAGACACTGGGATTACAGCTGGGAGACACTGAGCTATGTGGCATTGCAGCACATTCTTTAAAACCTTTTGATTGTTTTACAAACTTTTTGATTGTTTTGTAATAACATTTAGCTTAAAACACAAACCTATTGTACAGCTACACAAAAACATTTTCTTTCTTTATATCCTTATTCTATAAGCTTTTCTCTAGTTTTGAAAGTTTTTACTTATTAACTTGTTTACTTTTTAAACTTTTTGATTAAAAGCTAAGACACAAATATACACAGTACCCTAGGCCTACACAGGTTCAGGGGCATCAGTAGCTCTGCCTTTGACCTTCCCAACCCAGAAAGGTCTTCAGGGGCAGTTAGCAGCTCCATCAAAATCTTCTAAGACCACCATCATATACGTGGTCCATTATTGGTGGAGATATCTATGTAGGTTGCATGACTGTCTATGTATAACATATCATGCACATGTATCTACATGTATGTGTATTTATATGTGTTGTTTATTGTGGAGGAAACAAGACTTTACATCTGCGTTCTTAGGGTCTCTGGCTGGGCCAGAGAATTGAGTTGGCATAAGACACAGTAACAGGAGTAAAACATGGAAAATTAATTAATGCAAGTTTTGTGCGATGTGGGAATCGATTGGTAGGGAAATACAGGCCCAGAGAAATAAAACAACCTATACTTTTTTGTGTGTTAAGCTGAACAAAGGGAGGTAATTGTAGAAAAGGTACTAAAATATATGGGGAGGCTAAAGGAAGGTAAGAATCATTTTAACAAGATCACTTAGAACAGAATTCTCTTGATCTCACCTTCTATGATAAGGAATGTTTCTTTTTTCCTCATATATAGGGAGGGTAAGTCTCAAAGGGGAACTTCATCTCCTGTTCCTAAGAACAAGAAAGGGGATCAGAGTGTCCTTCTTGGATCTGCTGCTTTTCAAACGCCTTTAACTCAAAATAGTCAATACGCCAGTGCAACACCGTTTGGTTGTGGTGTGTTCTGAACGTTTCAGTGTATGTGTATGTGCGCATATGTGTGTATGTGAGAGAGAGTTACATATAGATGTATATATACAGAAGGTAACAGGAATGTATACACATTTTAAGAAAGGAAAAAAAACTATATAACAATCATAGTCAAGGCCCATTTGACTTCAGCAATTACAAGAGGTGCTCAGTGTGACTTGTATTCATCTTTTGTTATCGTTATATATTGAGTATTACAATTTTAATAGTTTTTTCTTTCATTAAATGTGCATACATTTTTCGGCACCCTCTGTATATAATTTCCATTAGCCTGAGATGTATAACTTACCCATGTTATAGACAGATGCACTAATTTTGCTCAAACTCACGCAGATAACACATGGTAGAACACCATTTGTATTCAATGGCTCAGTGATTTACACATATAAGGACAACCAATCCCTACAACAATCTTTTCATGCCAGAGACTGCTATCCTATTTCACAGACAAGGAAACAAGTTCAATGCCTTGTTCAAGGTAGCAGCTTGTAAGTAGGACAGGATGGCAGCCCCGTCTGCGCTACGCTGGCTCTCGAGTACGAAAGCGCACACCTTCATCTCCACCCAGACACAAGTCCCCTCACCTCACTGCTTGAGTATCCTGTGGCTTGTCCTATCGCCTCTATCGAGCAGAGTGCACGCAGCATGAATCAGTGATGTGTGCTCAATAAATGAATAAACAAATGAATACATGAGTGCAAAGAGTAAATGAATGTCCGCGGTGACTTCCTCTCCTCTCGTGGGCTTACTTTTCTTTTTCTACCTTTTTCTTTTCCTAAAGGATATTTTTTCCTGTTGAATGTTTCATGTAGTTCAGCATTGCTTTCTAAAGATGATTAGCATTATCCCTTCAGATCCTCTCATCCATTATCATTTTTCCTTTAAACAGCTGATTGAGAAGGATTTGTTTCCTTCGTGCAGGTCATTTTTGTCTAGTCATGAGGCCAAACGTTTTACCCCATGGGAATGAATCTTCATTTTTATAATGGAAGTCAATGGGAGTTAATAAAGGGAATGGAAAAAGCCCATCACTGCCAACTGTTTACATGTGCATTCATTCCATCCTAAAAATCTCACCTGATCTCACTGCATGCCACTTGGGGAATCCCACCACCAGCTGGGTGGGCACTGTATGAGACATGTGACCATTTGATTACAGAGTGTCATGCTCATCGGGGTGCTAAGGGGCTTAGACTATATAACAAAGACCCTAGTTCAGCAAGAGCGTCCCTGACAATCTTGTAAGGAAGACCCTTAGGCTTTCTGAAACTCACCACAAAACATTTATGTGGCTGGATTCACAATTAATTCACAGCCACTGTTATGCTCTGGGTCCAATTTATTGAACGGATGGCTGTGAACTTCCATGGTGCTTAGTTTGCACTAAGTAAGAGGTACTGTGTCCCTGCAGCTGGGAGCCTATGCTAGAGGCAGGCTCCTTGGGGGATTAGTTTCACCACTGCGATTTGAAGGCAGTTACTTATTCTCACCATGCTCCCATGTCCTCATCTGTAAAGAATTAGTAGTAACAATGGCTTCTTCATGAAGTTGTTGGGGGAATTAAGTGAGATAAGGCTGTTAGAGCACTGTGCAGTCCTGGCAGAGGGCAGGTACTCACTGGTGGGGGTGATGATGACGATGATGAAGGCAGTGATGATAGGCGTGATGCTGCTGCTTTGTGGAAGATGCTGAGCTGACTTAGATGCAGCTTTCTTTTTTAAAGACACTCACAGCCATTTGGGGAGATAGACATACTGTCACATAGTCATTTGTGAGAAAGGTATAAATAACAGTTTAGCTGGCAGAAAGCACTCTTGGCTCAGGTTATCAGGAAAGGCTTCCTAGAAGTGTTCGTATCTAAGCCAGGTCCCCCAGAATACATACATAGGCTTTGGAGATGCAAGGACAAACTGGAGGGCCAATGTTGATGAAACAAAATCAAATCTGGCAATAGCTCCTACTGAAAAGCTGAGATATTTTCAAGTTGTCTTTGCTGCAGATTCTGCCATGAAAAATTGTGATTAGAATTTTACATTTATATAGCACATTTATTTTTAGAGGCTCCAGTGATATTAAATGCTAAAACCTTCATTTTAATGTTGGTCCTTCTTTAAAAATATGTGCTGTACCTTTTCTTCCAATGAGCTCTCTAACTCATATCAGAGCTAGTGAGGTGTTTGGACTAACTGTGAAATTCAAAATTATTCAGATATCAGAAATTTAAAAAATAAGTTTTTAGAAATATTTCAAAAGTAAAGTTTGTTTGGAAAAAATACTTGGTAACAAAGGAAAACCAATTATGTTCAGAAGTCCCAGGGAGTTGGAAAGAAAAGCAAGTAGGGGAAAGATATTGGCATGAAGGACGTGTTAAATCTGCCATCAAGATATCCATGGAATATTGTCCACTTTGAAATCAAATAAGGATTCTGTAAGACACAAATCAAGCAGTGGTAGACAGCATCCATTGCGTATTTTACAAGACTCAGCAAAAGGTATTTCCCAGTGACCAATAATCACACCGTGACCCCAAATCTTTGGTTTGTACCAATAGGGTACAAACTGACATGCTGAGCATGCCACATTATTGCATGTGACTCTCTTTTTAGAGGAGAATTATCAAAATCATGCCACACCATCAGTGAGAAGAAAAAAAAAACACTGGTTTTGGATACCTAAGGATCCTGTGAGTTTTAATACCATAAATTGTGCAGAAGTACTACTTAGTCCTTGTAGTCTAAGACACAGTGACTACTCCATCTAAAAGCCCACACCCCCAAATCTCTTACTGGTACCCACTTCTGCTGTATCTCATCATCCTACTTTTCTTGTTAATTACCTTACTTGGTTGGGTGGTTAATATTTTTTTAGAGAGAGGGAGAGGTAGATAGGGTCTATCTCCATCTCCCAGTCTTGAGTGCAGTGGCACCCTCATGACTCATCATAACCTTGAACTGATGCACAAGCTATCCTCATGCCAACCTCCTGGAATTCTGGGATCAAAGACACCAGGCCCAGCCAGTTAATCATTTGATGTCTCTCCCCTCCATGTGCCATAGCTTTTAGTATGCTCAGTACCAAGTGTTTGATGCACACAGTAAACCCATAAAAACTGAACGAACAGATAGATAAATAAAGGAGGAATTGATACAGTTATTTCCCTGATTCAGGTCTCATTAACTTTCAGCTGTTTTACTACACAACAGCACTATTTGTGATGACGTCCCACTTATTTTTTACATTCACAAACACATTTTTATTGCAGCATCTTCAGAAAGGTGCATTTGTCATAAATGCTCTTTTTCCAACTTAATGAATTCTTACAAACAGAGCACACTCAAGAGACCAGTACTCAAATCAAGAAATAGAACATTCCCAGCCTCCCAGAAGTCCTCTTATCACCCTCTTCCAGACAAACACTAATGCCTCCTCAAGGGTAATCATTATTTGGTAGCAATTCTTAGTCTTGCCTGTTTTTGTACTTTACAGACACAGACACATTCAGCATAGATAATTTCACTTAATATTATGTTGCAAGATTTATCCATATTGTAATGCATAAGTACAGAACGTTGAGTTGTATGAACATGCTCAAATTTATTTATTCTCTATCTGCTATCCATTGGGGGTAGTGTCCAGTTTGTAGTTATTATGAACAATGCTGCTGTAATCAGTCTTATACATGACTTGCTTGCACACACAGAGACATAGTTGTTGAGCATAAATCTGGGAATGAATTTCTTAGGTCATAACATCTGCAGATATTCAGTTTAATAAATATAACCAAAACATTTTGCAAGGTGGTTATTCCAACTGGCAATTCCAGAAGTTATAGTGTGTGAGAGTTTCAGTTGTTACATATCTTTGTAAACACATTTTTTCTCTCTTTTCCATCGTATTTGTGATGATTCTTTAGCTGTTCTTTCTACCTACAGTCTCAACCCCCCATGGCATGCAATGGCTTCTCCTGCCAATCTCCAGAGGGGTTAGATGAAGTCACTGCCTGGTATGAACTCTTGAGCAGCTCACTATGACTAAGCACAGTTGCTAATTCAAATCCATCAGGGTATGTGGGAAGGGATTCATTGCAAGACACAGCAACACGGCATGGTGGGTTCTGTAGCTAAATAGATGGCACTTGCTCTGTGTTGAACACCAATTTGAAAGCACAGACCCAACTCAATCAGGCCCACCCAGTGGCTACCTGTTTAAACTCTGAGTTTCTAGGAAAATGTCCAAATTCCTTAACCCAGGTTTCAAAGTCTCTTTTGGTCACTGACTTTCCCCCGCTATTTGACTTGTGCCAGCCATTCTTTCTTACGCACCCAATACTTTTGCCAGAGTCGTCTTTACAAGCTCCCCTGAAAAGGTCATGTATGCTCACACCTCCATGCCTCAGAACATTCTTGTGGTCTGGGGTATTCTTTCTCCCTTTTACTTGCCAGGTACATTCAGTACCCTGCTCAGAGGACCTGGTGGAGGCTTCTTAGTCTCCATAGCAAGAGCTAATCCCGTCCCATTCCACTGTGTTTCCCATAGAACTTTGTTCCTGACTCCCGTATCTACTTAACCTGGTTCTGAAATCGTTTGTTTACTTGTCTGACTTCCAGGTTAGAACTTGAGCACTGGGATTTAAATGAACAGGACTGAGTTCAAGTCATGGTTGCGTTCAAGGTCCTAGCACAAGACCTAGTAGATAGTGGTGCTAGATGAAATGTTTCCTGAATGAATAAGGGAATGAATGAATGTGGTCTCTCAGGTAGATGAGGATTATGATAAGGAAAAGTCATTAGTTATATCAGGTGGCAGGAAATGTAGAAAAAAATATATGAAATATAAAATGTTGTTTAGCAGAACTGGAAAAGAGAGCGTGTTGGACAGGATTGTATTAAGGCAAGAGCAAAACAAATCATGCTTGGATAGTAGGGTTTTCTAAACTGGCAGTGCTAGTAATAACAATACTATTTCCAGGCCTTATTATACTGCTCACATGTATTGTGTAACTTAATTCTTATAATAATTCTGCAAGAAATAATCTCCATTTTACAAATGGTGAAATTGAACCCAGAGAAGTTAAGTCCTTCAAGGATATAAAATTATGGAAACAAGATTTGTATACAAGAAGTCTGATGTGTCTC
Organism: Arctocebus calabarensis; assembly: GCA_963573935.1. Classification (NCBI taxonomy): domain Eukaryota; kingdom Metazoa; phylum Chordata; class Mammalia; order Primates; family Lorisidae; genus Arctocebus; species Arctocebus calabarensis. Next base: position 1,224 of record CAUYON010072598.1, on the reverse strand, counting down.
CGAACTTTAACCATCTTGCACAATTACCTCTACGTTGGCCATATTTTCCTCCAAGAATCACAGAACACAAGGAATGCACGTGCCAACCCCATTATCTATGTGAGAAGTTCAGCATTCATGAACTCATGTAACCTGCCCAGTGAAGGAAGTGGGATTCTCTAAATCTTGCATTCTTTCTGCAATGCAAGAACATAGGAGGTGGGTGTAGAGAGGAGGGGAGAAGCTGCTCCAAAAATAAACTCCGTGGCTTCTTCTCTGTCCACAGCAGAGACAGCACTGAGGACAGAGTAGAAACATAAAGTGGGCGTCCAGGGTCTGGAGCTGGGTCCAACTCTCGGGTCTCACCTCCTCTGTAGGGACCCTCAGCATGTCCCAGGGCCTGACTGCTACAGGCCTTGCACCACGCAGAGCCAAAGGTTTAGTCTACAAGATGCCTCTTGGGAATCCTCCTCTGAAGAAGACATTTCAAAACAAATCTGAGCCATTCTGTTGGAGGGAGCCCTGGGAGAGGTGAATGTTGCCTGGTGGTTCCCATCCATCTAGGCACCTATGTAAAGTCTCACCATGTCATCCTCACACACACATACACACACACACACACACATACATACCTGGAGGAATTGTGACTTACAGCCATTCTCATCCAAAAAAAGCCAAAACATGATTTGAAGTTGAGGAATTTGTCATTGTCTGAAATGAATTTCAGTAGTAACTCAGATGGTTCTAACAAGAAAATCTAGTGAGGTCACAAATGGATGCCCAGCTTCAGGAAGAGTTTTCTTTGATTATTCATGGGGTTTAACATATCTCTTCCCCTGGGCCCAGTGGTTCTAGTTCATATTTCGTGAATAGTTATTCCATTCACTTTTTTTTGCCCTTTTATCAGTGAGAGTGTCAGGTTTTTCTTATTGATGTAACTAAGTCATTAACCAACTAAATGTAAAACTATTCTATCTGCCATATTGCCTCATGTATATTTTCCTTAGACATAACATTCTACATCTTTAAATTTGCATATTGAAGATATAGGGAAATATTTAATCTGTTCAATTACCTTTACAGTTCTCCAATTTCTTCTTCTTTTTTTTTTTTTTTTTTGGAGACAGAGCCTCAAGCTGTCACCCTGGGTAGAGTGCTGTGGCATCACAGCTCACAGCAACCTCCAATTCCTGGGCTCAAGCGAGTCTCTTGCCTCCGCCTCCCAAGTAGCTGGGACTACAGGCG